>PVLA01005714.1:41248-139329 GCA_004027455.1 Hydrochoerus hydrochaeris
AAAATGCTGTTTGTGAGTAAAGATAGAGAGGAGAGGAGAGGAGAGGAGAGGAGAGGAGAGGAGAGGAGAGGAGGAGGCCAGATCTGCCTGGAGTGTCCAGCACAGCTGCACACCACAGCTCACTCCAGCCATGGCCAAGACACCTAGGAAACAGTCTGCAGTGGCCTTCTGCTGCCTTCGCTACATGCCTCTCCTCGTTTTTGTTTTGGTAATTGCACTCCATTTCCCTCTAAGAAAGCATCGTTTCCACAGAGATGGGCAGTATTGGTAAGCGTATACATCCCTGTCCCTGCTGACCTGCACGGGCCAGGCGATGCACTCGCAGGCCTTGAGTTGCATACTCTGCAGGATGCAAGAGCATGGCAGGAGTGCTGTCTTTCCAGCTTCAGCACAGCCCCGTGACTGTTCGCAACTCCAGAGGACCACTTTAAATTGACTTCATCTGTCTATGCTGCCCGGAAGATGCTATGCAGAATCTTGCCAATGAATCACTCTGGCTTAGAATATTAAGAGTTACTGTCTATTGCTCACAACCAGAAAAACTCAAAATCTTATACTTCCCAAAGTGGAAAACCACTGACTATCCTTCAGCTCCAGGAAACTCCGAGCTATCTACAGCCATGTGGGTGGGGAGGTGGACACTTCCCTAGCTCAGCCTCCTGCAAGAATCTGGCCTGGAACCAACACCTGAATGACCACCTCATGATACCTAAAGAAGATTTGGCTAGCTCATGCCCACTTAGAGACTGAGGTCATAAATGTGTGTGTGAAGCTGCTATCATTGGGGTAATTTGTCACAGGGAAAGAAGAGTAAGTTGGCACAGTCACAATAGTGCAATGAGCCAGTTACAAGATGGATTTTCCATACCACAAATAACCTTGTTTCTCTAAAATATAAGAAAGGAGATCATTAAAGAGCAGAAAAACAAAAAATTATGGCCATATTCCAATTCTTTATGTAGACTTAACATAGCTATTTAGTCAGACACCTTGTAAAAGAGACATTTTGAGAAAATTGGGGAATCTGAATATGAAATGATGCTAAAGCATTATTGTTACCTGTATTAGGTGTGATAATGATGTGATGTTTAGGGTTAAAATCATCTATTACAAATTCATACTGATGTAATTCTGGGTACAATATGTTGAGAGATTCACTTTCAAGTAAGTCAGAAAAAATATGTCAGTAATTGATGATACTGAGTGATGAGTACGTGGGAGTTCACTATACTTTGAATTGTTATAGCAATAAGAATTTTTCTTTTCTATATGTTTAGAAGTTACCTTTTCAAAAAGTAAAAACAATAAGATAGAACACAGGAACATTTCTGGAATCAAATTGGTAACACTGAACCAAATAAAAGTGAGAATTCACAGATGAGGAAATCTTGTCTGTAGAAAATGGAGAGTGAATAATATCCCCAGTTTATTATACTGGATGAGTCTCTCATGATTGTGCAGAATAGTCTTATATAAATTGACTTATCTTCTAAAAATCAATGATATACTATAGATTGAAGGGAAGAGAAGAAGGGAGGGAAGGAAGTGTTTACAGGTTGCTTTTCTTTTTTTAAAATTTATTTTAAAGAGGGTAAAACAAAACAGAACAAAGCAGATCAGAAGAAAACAATGTAAGTGACACAGATTTCAAAGCAAGATAACAGGAGATCTACAGTGGCTACCATAATATCTCTTATTTTCTTCTAAATAGTTTATATCTTCACACACAATGAATTCATACAAAACAAAATAGTATAAAACTGATCAAAACAGAATAATGAAGGCATTACAGGCCTTCAAAACCAGACAATAGGAAAATCAACAATGGCTGCCATAATGTCTCTTACTCTCTTCAAAATAACTGTCCATACCTTCATGTATGTTGAAATTAAACTACAAAACAGACTACAGCCACTCTGAATAAAGAATAAAAGCATTACCAGATTTCACAGCACGACAATAGGGAATCAGTAATGGATACCATAATGTCTCTTTTTCTTCAAAGTATTTGCTTTTCTTAATTAAAAAAAAATAAATTCTTGAGGCCACAGAGCACAGACCACATCCACCACAAAATGAAAACAAAAGATGGTTATTTTATTATTGATCCTGAAAGTTTAATATGCATGTCTACATTTTATTTCAACCATATGTGTGTATATAATATAGATTTATAAGTGAGGACGAAATGAGGTGTTTTTATAACAAGTGATCAATGCCTTTTAAAATTGTCAAAATTATCAAAAGAAAGAAAGGCTAAGGAGCTGTCTCTGATTATAGGAGATGAAGGAGAAATGAAAACAAAATAAAATGTGGGATTCTGGTACAAAATGAACAGTAGTAGGATAATTGGTCAAATCTGAATAAAATCTTCAGACTATGAATAGTACTATACCAATGTTTATTCCCTGATTAATAATTATTCTCTACTTGTGAGAGATGTGTTCCCATTTAAGGAAGATGGATGACAGACATATGGAAAGAACTTATACTATTTTGGGAATGGTATTATAATTTGTTTTATTAGAAGTAAAACTTAAAGAGAATTTGAAAATCATTGTTATTGTTGTTGTTTTTTACAGAATCTTGCAGTATAATCCAAACTTGCTTCAAATTTGGATTCTCCTACCTCAACCTCTCAAGAGCTGGGATTATAGGAGTGTGCCACCACACCAGGATTCAAAATAGTCATTTAAAAAAGAAAAGTAAGACGATAACATTTAAAAGAATTTACCAGTGAAAGAATCCAGAAGGCCATATTTTGGGTATTGAAATTAAAAATACAGTATCATTTATGGTAGCATTGTAAATAAAGAAGAAGAATTGGTGTGCTTATTTTCAAGATCTATCCAGACTGTGATATGGATAGAGGGATAGACACAGTGATCCAAGGAATAGAACAAAGAACCCAGAATAGGTCCACAAGAATATTTCTAAATGATTCTTAACAAAGGTTCAAGAGCAGATCAATGGAGGAAGGATAGCTTCTTAAACAGAGAGCGCTGGACCAGCTGGACAATCACAGTGAAAAAAATTAAACAGCCTGAGCCTCACATCTTATTAAAAAAATTAACTCAAAATAGATCATGAATTTAAACATAAAATGTAAAATCATAAAAATTCCATTAAAAAACAGAATGTGATTTTCAGGATTTCAAATTGGGCAGAGTTCTTAGACTTGACACTCAAAGAATTCATGCAAGGAAAAATTGATAAATTGAACCTCGTCAATATTATGCCCTTTGTTCTGTGAAAGATACCATTAAGCAGATTCAAAAGAGAGCTACAGAGCAGGAGAGAACACTTGAAAACCATTTATATGATAAAAGGCTGGTATTAGAACTCTAAAAATTCAATAGTTGACAAACAAAAAAAAAAAGCAAAATCTATGAAGGGACAATTGACTGGAGAAAATGTACAGATGGCAGATAAGCACCAGAAATGCTGCTCAGCATCACAATCCATGAAGGAAATTCAAATTAAAACCACAGGGAAATATCACTAAACATCCATCAGAGAGGCAAAAATAAAAAGTAATGGCAGTAGCAGCAGGCTGGCAAGGGCGTGAAAAAACTGGATCACTTGTGTAAGACTAATGAGAACTGAAAATGGGAGAGTTATTTACAAAAGTGATCTGACAGTTTCATAATCAGCTAACTGTAGCTACTACACAACTTAGCAATTGCAGTCCTGGGCATTTATCCCAGAGAAATGAAAAGTCATAGTCATACAAATATCAGACCATGTATGTTTGTAAAAGTTGTAATTTCAGCTGCCCTGAACTTGGAAGCATCCCAGATGTCTTTGACCAAGTGAATGATTAATAACCTGTGGTACCCATGCACCATGAAATACTACTCAGCAATGAAAAGGAACAACTTATCATGATAATGTGGATGACTCCATAAAGAACTACACTGAATAAAACAAGCCATTCTCTAGAGGTTACACACCTGTTCATTAACATTTGTAAAATGACAAAAACCCTAAGAGTAGAGGACAGATTAGTAGCTCCTAGGGTTTACGTGGAGAGTAAAGGTAGGAGGAAGTGGGTGTGATTACCAAAGCCAACCAGGGATTCTTGGGATCAGGCAGATGCTCTGTATCTTGACTGCATCAATGACATCACCCTGGTTATGATTCTGTGCCAGAGTTCTGCCATATGTCACTAACGAGGAACTGGTAAAATGGGTGTGGGATCTCTCTGCATTATTTTTTACAATGGCATGTGACTCTTCAATTATGAAAAATACTACTGTGCTCACCTATCTTCAACCCATCAGCTGAGCTCCCAAGAGAAATGCATACGTATGAGAACATTCCTAACCTCTTTATTCAAAAAAGCATCAAAGTGAAAACCACCAAAATGTCTATCAATGGAAGAGATACACTGCTTTATAGCCAATCTATGAAATATCACACAGCAATAAAAATAGCAAACAATCGCTATACACACCAACATGGAGGAATCTCTGACAGAATACACTGTGTGAGTGCAGTTGTGCAAAGCTCTAGAACAGAAAAACTAAGAGCGCAAAGGTAAAACAATATTCACCACTAGGGAGAGGACTGCTGGCTGGGCTAGGCTCGTAGCCAGCATCTTTACTGGGGTGATGGTAAAACATGCAATAAGAAAATAAAAACTTATAAAACTGTAGCTTTCATGTCTGTGCTCTCTGTGCATGTTATTTTGTAATAAAACTAGTAAGTGAAATGTTTAAAAGAAGAAAAATAAACCAATAATTTTTGCAACCTCGATAAGAAAGTAGCCAATGGCCTGTCTGTAACCTGTGGCTTAGAACTTTTCATTTCAGTTTAGAAACACCATAAACCTCAAAAGCAGCTGGATGTTGGGAATTAGATTAGAAACTGGGCCATCAATCTTCCCTCCAGCTGTAGATTCAAGAGGAGCAGGAAGGTGGCTCCTAAGTCAACAGATGTTGGGGTGAAGAAGAATTACGCTCTCCCCAGGGAGCACCACAGGGGATAACTAATTCAGCCAGGGAGGGGAAAGAATGAAAACAGTGAGGAACAGAAAGCAGAAATCATTCAAAGACATATGAGGAAATCCATGAATGGAAAACAAACATTAGCTTGCTGAATAACAATTGAAAATTTTGACTTCTGTAAAAGTACAGAAAGTCTTATAAAGGAGGAAAGCAAACAATAATTCTTTAAAACGTGAGTTGGATCCCATAAGAACTTAATGCCAGAGAAGTAAATATGTCGCAGTGAGCCATAAGTACTTCATTAGGGTTGACAAAGCCTACAAATTTAGCTGAGGTCAACTAATCACCAATACAGATGACAATGGAGCCCTGCTCAAAGAACAGAGAAAGGACTTGATGAGGGAGGTGACAGGGCATCAAGTGGAACATGAAACGAGCAACAGCAGCCGACCACGTAGAAGGACTCAGAGTACAATTACAGACGATGTTAGAGAAGAAACCAGGACATCGCAGGACAAAAATATCCACGTAATTAGAGATAATGCAGAAAAAGAAAACAAACAAGACAAAAAACTCCGCTTTGTTTTATGAAAAGAGAATATTAAACTTGTTCCAAATGGAACTGAAATATACACCTCAATACATACTCAGAGTATATAAGAGGGTTCTGTTTTAAACGGCTCAGCTGGAGCCGGGCATGGTGGCTCACATCTGAAATCCCAGCACTTGGGAGGCTGAGGCAGGAGGATTGTTGAGAGTTTTGAGACCAGCCTGGGATACAAGGTGAGCTCAAGGCCAGCCGGAACTGCATAGAAAGACCCTGTCTCAAAAAGAAAAAAAAAAAAGAGAGAGAGAGAGAGAATTTAAATGGCTCAGCCTGGCTGGCAGGAAGAAAGGAGAGGTGTCTGAAAAGGAAGTGATTCCTGTGGAACACAGGGCTGGCCCGGCTGGAGCCCTGTGGTCAGAGGCTGCATGTGCAGACCGGTGTGCACAGCCACATCCAGCTTCAGACATGAAAGCCTCAGAAGGGGAACATTAGATATTCCACTCACCTTGCAAAGCATTCTTTGAGACACATTGCTACATGGAAAAAAACAAAGTTACAAAAAGAAAGGCAAAAAAGGAACTTGCTGGCCTGATAGAAATGAGCACCCTGCTGGGGGCAGTCAGTCAGGACTCTGAGGGGAGGAATCACCCAGCAGCACACAGCCCGAGTGGTCATCTGAGGCTGTCCATCCCCCTGAGACAGAATGAGGACCAGTGCCCAGCCTACAAACAAAGTTGCAAGAGTTAATTCCATGGTAAATCATGGTTTCTCTTTCCCATAATGACTCCATTGGTGAACAAAAGTTGCTCCTAAATGAAGGCTGTTCCTCAGATCCAGAAGTTAAATGAGTAGGATTACAAACATCCTCAAAGCAAAATCTAATCCTACACATTGGAATGAAATTTAGTAAATGGTTAATCTGATTATATTTAGCCAACAGAAATAAATAGTCTCATTTTCAAAATATTCCATACTTATTATAATAAAACTAAGTAACATATATAAAAAAAATAATGTAACTAGGACTCCAACTAATAGCTGCAGATCCTCCAGATTTAGTTTGAATTGTTCTTCCAGATTTTTGCTTCTGTGTGTGTGTTTGTGAGTGTGTGTGTTCTGTGTGTGTCAGTCAGCTGCCATTGTGACAAATACCTGAAAGAATCAACTTCAAAGGAGGAGAGGTTTATTTTAGCTTATGGCTTCCAGTTCATGGTCCTTTGATCTAGTTGCTCTGGGAGGGCACAGTGCATGTACTTCCTGGCCAGCAGAAGACAAGAGAAAGGGTTGAGAGAGTGGAAACCCAGTACCTCCTTCCAGGCCACACCCCCCAATGACCTCACTTCCTCCCACCAAGTCCCACCTCTTCACTGTGGCACAGGCTGACAGCCAATCCTGTGACACATGGGCCTTCAGGGGCCACTCCAGATCCAAACCACAACAACCTACAAATACTCAGAGATAGGTGTTTTAAAATATCAGATTATACAGGCAAGTACATCATCATCTTTGTGATACAGTATTACGTGGGGTAGCTAACATGGAACTGCTCAGTTAAAAACCTAAGATTTTCCCCCAACTTACCCTATTGAAAATAATGCTATAAAAATAACCCTGCCATACTGTACATGTCTCTAAAACAGACCTTTATGTGTGCTGATTAGAACTTTACATACAACAAAGCAAGCATAAATCACGAAGAAATCATAATTGTGTAGAAAAATAGCTGACTGAGGGTTAAGCCCTTGAAGATTCTTGTTCTACTCTATTTACTAAGTAGATTTCAGATATTTTAGAGGACTGCAAATAAGAGATGAGTAGGGAGGTAGCTAGACAATTAGTTTAAAATACAGCCAATTGCGTAAATAATCTCTGGGTAGGAAATGCTTTCTCACGCATATAAAAAAATGAAAATTATCACAAAAAAGAGCTCATTAATTTGAGGTAAATTTTAATTTTGAATGTCTGAGGTATTAAACTATTACCACAACAATGGAGGTGAACCCTAAGCAGAGCTCTGTGTGGGACACCTGGACAGGCCTCTTCCTGCATCAAACACACTTGAAAACTGATACTTCTGAGCTCTCAGAGGGTAATATTGGCTGTATCAAATGTGAGCTTCCCTCACATTCCCAAAGTGGAAATCAACACTGAGAACAAATGAAGTTGGGCGAGACTTTCACACATTTCAGGTGATGTGAAGTTGGAAGGGAACCCTTGGAGTGTAGCACTTGCTGCCTCAAGTACGAGAAATGAGCAGGTACTGCACTTCTTGGTCCAACCCAACCTGGGCTGAAAGGGGCAAGCCTGGCTGGTGCCCAGCGTGCTTGTGCAGCTGAACAGCAGATTGCATCAGGGACCAGAAGGCATTGATCTCTCCAGAGCCTCTTTGGAAAGCAAAGGAACTGAAAAACCAGATGAACTTCACTTGCTTAAGAAAGGCATGCGGCTCACATCCTTCCACTTCCTGCTCTTTGGATCCCCAATAGATGAGCTGCTGGGGTCTGATTAGAGCACTTGCACTGTGAATGCCACCTGGGCCCTCTTCTGGCAATTATTCATGACTGCTGTGGTTTTAGGTGGTTGCTAGACATCCCTCAAAGCTGTTATCTTCCAACATCAACGCATTTCAGCTGTGGAACCTTTCACACGTTAGACAAGCTAGCCTACTTATCCCCCCTCACCCCTGAGCTATGTTTGCTGAACTTGGCTCACTTCTCCTCTGATTCTCTGACCCACAGAGTTAGATAGACACATAAGCATCTGTACCTAGTGGTGACACCACTCCTGGTGTTGCGGGCCTGACTTTTGTAGATCTTCTTGCTCCTTTGAGCTCAGTATATCATGAATGTGCTTCTCCCTTCAAGGTGGCTGGCTCTAAATGCAGTTTCCTTTTCCAGCTATCAGAGAATCAGCACAGAGGGCCTGAGAATATTCCAGTACAATGCCCTACTTTTTTAGTGTTAGTAAAGAAGAAGGTTTATTTTGGGAACAAGAACAGTTTGGTCAAAATCGTTAAATTTCATGAAAAACAAATTTCTTTAAGACACAATCATTCTCACACTATTGATCAGAAATTCTGTATATGAAATCTTCAGCCTTGGGATTTTTGTTGCTGGTACTGTTAGGCAGTACCTACAGTTTTCTTTTCTTTGCAGAACCATTAGATCTACCCATCATCCCCTGGTCAGGAGCATCCTGGGCTCACATCACTTCTGACCTGACCACTGCTTAGGTTCACACAGTGGGACTTTCTCCGTACATTAGAGAGGAACAATTGAAAACCATTGCTAATATGAAAATTGAATTTATAATGTTGAGTAAATGAATGTGGTCAGTGAGTGTAAAGGCCAACAAACTTTCTGTAAAAGGTCAGATGATACATGTTTGAAGCTTTGCAGGCTACAACCATCTATTTAATGCTGCATCTGACCAGGATATTAGATGCTTGCCCATCACTGGGACAACATTACTCAACACTCACAATTTTTTTTGAAGGGTAAAATATATTTATTCATAGAAAGCTTCTGCCTGGAGAGAGACAGAAGGGGGTCCCGAGCATGTTGCCCCCAACACTCACAATTTAAAGAAGAGACTTATTTGGTTTATGGTTTTAGTGAGTTCATTCCATGGTTAGCTGGGTCCAACACAGCTAACAGTGGAAGACCATGGCAGAAGAAAATCGATCACCTTATGACAACGAGGAAGTAGAGAGAGAAGGGAGGATCCAGGGGCAAGAAAATACATTTCCAGGTCACACTCTTAAGTGACCCACCACCCTGACTAGGTCCCATACTTGAACACAAGAGACTTTTAGGGGACATCAAATCCAAATAATAGCAGCCACAAAACAATCATGGGCAATATCTAAAGAAAAAAATATAGCCTCAGTTTGTAATATTCTCTGTCTATTCAGTTAGAGTTACTGCCTGTCATGTCGCTGTTTGTTCTTTTTTTCCTCTCTCACTAGAAACTATTAATCACTCTCCACTTGTTCCTTCCACCTGGTTCAGAAGTAATATGGAGAGGCCTTAGAGACATCCATAGAGACAGCAGCTCCAGTGCTCCTGCATTTAGTCAATGCTTCTAACACCAAACTTTTTTCTGGACTGCTTTAGGTGCAGGGGAAGGTGTGATCAGTAAAACAGCTGTACCTTGCTGAGGCTGAGATAGCTGAGATCAATGTTAAGCCAGAGAATCTAGAAATCTCTGTGTAATTATCCCGGAAGTGAGAAACCAGGAGCAGACTGCATAGAACCACTATGCAGCTGTCAGGGAAGGCTTTCTGGGAAGTGGCATTTTCACTATGAACCAGGTTATGGTGAATATGTCAAGTTAAAATACATGATTTCCATACTCAATAATGCATTAAACTTGATTTTATTCTACTCTAGTTCTTACTTTATTCGGAATTAGATGAAACTGCTAGAGGGATTTTGATGAAGTAAAGTCGTTTACCCAAATGTAATTACAATTCCAATGATGTGATATAGACTGGTTCTTGATATTAATTACCTCAGTCTCAGACTCCATCAAGCTTTCGGAATCAGCAGTTTTTTAAATATGTTGTAATAACATTTGAGCTAGTTTTCAGATAATTATAGCCACCTCAGTCTCTAACATTTAGTGACAGAAACTTTGAGGTCAAAACATCAGCTCAATGATTCTAAACATCTTGCTCTCCTTTATTACTTTACCCATGGTGAAGTCGGCTCTTAGTGTAAAGACAAACACACCCAATAAACTTTTAGTATTTCATTACATTACCATATAGACTCTGTTCCCATAGAAAAAGACATATAATCATTAAAGACGAGTATAAACTGGAAAAAGGTGTATGCAATACCTAAGACAGAAGGGGTGGTGATACATTCCTCAGAAAAAATGAGCTGACACAAATGAAAAAGAAAGATACAAAAAGAAGGAACTATAATTGGAAAAAGGTATGAGTGAGTAATCTACCTGACAAATGTCATATATTTGATAACTATCTTTGAGTGAATAAATAAAAATGTAATTGACAAAAGAATAAAGAAAATAATTAGCAAAATATGAGGTAAAAAGTTCAATTTAGCCATATATTTAAAAAACACAATGCAACAAAATACTACCTTTAGCTTGGTTGGCAAAAAATAAGCAATGATTATACTATCTGTTGCATACATTGCTGGTGCCCAAGAAAATTTGAAACTTCTGTTAAGGGGCAGCTTGTGCTATATACCAAAAGTTCCAAAACTGTACAAATTTTTGACCCACAAATGCATCTGTAAATGCTTAGAATTGATTTTAAGAAAAAAAAATATAGTAATGTATTTATAAGAATTTCTCACATAGCATTATTTCCCAGTCCCTGGTAACCACTATTCTATTCTTTCTATGTAGTCAAATTTTATAGCTTCCACATAGAGACCATGTAGTGTTTTTTTTCTGTACCTGTGTGTGACTGAATAGTGTTTCATTTTGCATATGTACCACGTTGTAAAAATGTATTCATCCATTGGTTGACATTTAGGTTTGGACTGAATCTTCATTATTGTGAATAATTCTGCAGTAAGTATGTTAGGCAGATACCTCTTCAATATACTGATTTCATTGCCTTTGATATATGAACAATGATGGGGCTTCTGGGTCATTTAAATTTATGAACATAGCAAAATATGGGAGGACAGTTATGAAAATGTTAAGGTATTTTCTTTATTCTCTGCTTGCTTGTCTGGAAATACCAGTTTCTATCATGAGTAGGAAAAATTAATTTGATGGTTTTGCTTCTGAAAACAACATTGAAACCCAAAAATGGTGAGGCACGGCTGCAGTCCCAGCACTTTGGAAGACTTAGCAGGAAGATCACAAGTTTGAACCCAGCATGGGCAACTTAGCAGCTTAGTCAAACCCTGTCCAAATTAAAACAAGAACGCAAGGAAGACTGTGGATGCAACTCAGTGCAAATACTTGGGTTCAATCTCTCCTGCTGAAAATAATAATTGATAAGCGTCATTGATGCCAACTGAATGTTTTCTGGATGCAGAAAACAAACGGGCTTACAGTACAAGTTGTGGTGAGATCTTCCTTTTGCACTACAAGGGACTGAACCCCAAACCTTCACACTGAGTTAAATCCTCAGTGCCTCCTTCCTGCTATTTTTTTGAGACAAGTTTTGCTCGAATTTGTGATCCTTTGCTTCAGCCTTCCAGAGTGCTGGGATTACAGGTGTACACCATCAAGCCCAGTATGTGAGATTCTTTTAGAACAAACACTCATCAAGAGCTGCGTGTAAGGATCAGGCCATAGCACTTGCCACAGCAGATGTTAAAACTCATCTACTGCTCACTTCCCTGACTGCTTTGTGGACCCAGTGTAGGTAGCTCTGAAGAGAATAAAAGTACAGTAACTTTACAGGCTCAGATTGCTTTGCAATGGGACAAATCCTGTGTGAGAATAACAGGTGAGGAGGAGGCCTCGTCTTTCTCATCTGCATGGCAGGGGTGATTCTTCACAGCACTGGGGGATGGAAAAGACAGCTCTGTGTATGCTTTCTACTCTGTGCAAGCAATGGCATGGTGTGGATGGGGTGAAGAGACCTCAATACAGAGACAGTGGAGACAGCACAGCCTCTGGTGGAATCTCCTGGAAAGGCATCACCCACATCCTGGAACAGATCTGAGTAAGTGTGCCTGAGACCCCCAAGTCTGCTGGAAGGGAAAATTTGTAAAGTATCACAAAGCCTGTGGATGAGAGGAAATTCAAGTATCATCCTGGGCCAAGTTGTAGCTCAGTGGTATAGGATATGCTCACCATGTGTGAGGCCCTGAGTTTGATCCCCAGCATTCCAAAATCAAATCAATTAAAAATATTTTTTAAAGTATATTTAGGTTATGAATGTATATGCCATTTAAACCTGAGTCAATGAAGCAAGGCACATATAAATTATACTAGAGAGATTAATGATCCTGATTCAGCTCCCCAACTGATACTTAAATTTCCTTCATTAAAAGGATGTTACTGTGGTAAAAATAACCTCCAGCTTAGGTCCTCATTATTTCCTTCATCTTTTAACTATGGAGACATTGCAATGGACTCCAAGCATTTTAAAAAGTAGAGAAAGCAGGATAGTTTATGGAGGAGAGTGGACACAGCGTCATGATAGTCATAAATTCTTTGGCTCTGCCCGTGAAATGGCAGAACTCATTTAACTTCTCCTGCAACTGGGCCAGCCAGTGGCTCTTGTGGCTGAAGTGATGCTAAGACAGAGATGAACCTAGTGGAAAGAGCCTCACACCTCCCTCCTACGTCTGTAGGAGTCTTGTGCAGCCTTGTAAGAAAGCCAGCTATCCTAAAAGAGGTGCGGATAGGGGTTTGAAATGATATGAACAGGTAGGGGCTCTGGTGAGTTTAGCTTCCAAGTTGTCCCATTCAAACTCTGACGGTGTAAGAAAATCTCTTGTGGTCATCAGACCAGCCTCCGGGTGAGCAAACTCAGTCACCCAGGCAGCCACTCTCTAGTGAAATGGGAGTGAGGCAGGAGACAAGGCCTGAATGATCTCAGGAAGTATTCTTTCTTTTATCTTTCCATGACTGCCCCAAACACCTCACTGCTGGCCATGGCTGAATCAGATATCACATGGTCTTCCCGTAAGACATGGGTTTTGACTGCAGCAAGGTTTGGCGATGGATCCATCCAAGATGACCCTGCCATCTGGCCTCAGTGTCACTCAGCCTCTGTGCAGCCACCCTCAGTCAGGCCCCAGGAACCCCTCCCTGTGCCTGAGTACACACAAAGTCTGACTCCATGCCTCTATGACACTACGTTTTCCTTCTCCCCATACTCTTAGTTGGCCGGTCTGTGCAGTTTCCCCTCATGCTTCAGTCTAAGTCCTAATAAAGCTTCTTTCAGATGACTTCTTTTTTTTCCTTATATGTTATTTCTATCACAAGTGAGGCAGCTTGAGCTGGTACAGGAAGAACTGGTAATCCCAAAGACTACTGGAAGTCAATCTCTGGGCCTAGCAACAGTAACAGCAGCTAGCAGTGTAGAAGGACAGAGAGCAATGCATAATTGCTAGGAGCCACCATTTCTGGTTATCAGTAGAGTTCTTGAAGGCTGCTGGTAGTTGCTTGGTTTGGTGTGAAGAGCATGGCAGAGGGCCACTAACATTAAGAGCTGACAGCCTATAGCATGCAAATCTCAGGGCCTTTAACACTAAAATGAGACCTGCAACTACTTCTAAGATAACAATATGTACCATATTAACTAGTGCTAATTTCCTACTTTAAAAAATTCTGTATCGTTTCTATCTTTTTTTCTTGTTTTGCTTTTTAAAATAAAAAATATAAAAGAATATTGCGTAGATAAATAATAAATAAATAAAATGAGATACACTTTGAGCATTTATGATTTCTGAGTTGAGCAAAAGAACTTAGCTGACTTACAGAAGAATGGCTGACAGAGCCCTTTCTGAATTATTGACCCATAAATTTTTGAGCTATTCTAAAAAGTTTTATTGAATTAAGACACTAGTTGTGGATTTGTAACATAGCAACAAACAACTCAGAACAATAGTGCAGTTTTCACATTCAACATAATGTTGCTCATGGCTCTCCTCTTGTCCCAAAGCCTCCTGGAGCTTATTCTGCCTAGAGTAGGCATTTATTTCCCACAGAAATCTATGTTATCAGGTAAAAGAGAAAACTTCATAAATGGTAGAGAAAGAAGTTTGCTTAGCAAAACTACTGTATTCCCTTCCCTCCTTAGTAAATCCTCTGGTTTATTCTGTACTCAACAATTTTGTCTCGATTTACCATTGAGTATACCCATTACGTAGCTCAGAAGATTTCCTTTGCTAGTTAGAAAAGACAATTCTATTTTACTGGGCCAAACAAGTGAATCCAACAAGCCTCAAATAGCAAGATTATTTTTGTGCCTATAATGCTACCTTTTGTTCTGGTAAAAATAGTAATCATCTATGCAGATCTCTTTCTTAATTGTAAAATAGAATGAGTAATATCTGTCTTCCAAGTACCTAAGGATTATTGTAAGTCTCAAATGAGATGATGTGGGTGGAAGCTCTTTGTAAACTTTAAAATAATATGTACTTGTGATTTGTTGTCGTTATTATTCTTACTCAGGGATTAGCAAATTATAAATAGTCTTGGACCATCGTCTTAGGCATTCACTTAACATCTCCTTCCTGCTATTTTTTTGAGACAAGTTTTGCTCGAATTTGTGATCCTTTGCTTCACAATTTTCTCACTCCTTAACTAAGGGCTTACTAAATATCTAAAGTTCTTCCCATCTTCTAAAAACTATGTTTTGTTTTTTTTTAAGAACCTATGTTGGCATAGGCAAAGTAATACCAGGTGTGCAAAGATAAATGTGGCTGTATCCCTGCTGGGTAGGAATATATAAAAGAGTTGTTAAGATAACTCATATTTTAAAAGACAAATAATTCATGTCAATTATTTCAAGCAGATTTTCTGAGACCCAAGTGTCTCTTAGAGGAAATTTTCCAGATGCTGCAGCTAAGTGTCTCTTATTTGCTCTTACAGATCCACTCCACAGTTCCTCCTAACCTGCAGGATGACCCAGGTGTGACCGTGTTCCCCTGTCTCATGATGACATCTGATTAGGTTGCTCCAAGTGAAAGTCCCAGCAAGTGATTGGGAGGGAGAAGAAAGAGATCGGGGTGCTTCTGTCTCAGCTCCCTCTCATGCAGTCATCTTGTGATGTCCACAGCTCTTGCCCAAAGACACAGTGTTTCTCAGTCTGCCCTCTCCATGTCCTACTCCCCTTCTGGTTCTAGCAAATGCTCTCTAACCCTGCTGCCCTAGACATTAACAGCTCAGCTGTAACTACCCCTAGAACACTTTTATAATTTCTTTTGTGCTAGGCAGCCTATGAAGTGGCCTGAATGATAGTTTCCTACTCTTACTGCAATAGATATGTTAAAACCCTACCTCCTATGTGATATTAGGGGATAGAGTATTTTGTAGGTAATTAGGTCATGAAGGTGAAGTGCACAAGATTTGTGTACTTACAAAAGAGACCTCAGGGAATGCTTTCACCTTTGCCCTTGTGAGGACACAGCAAGACAAACCATAAGATGGGCCCTTACCACACCCTGAATCAGCTAGAACTTAATGTGGGACTCTTCAACCTCCAGAACTGTAAGGAATGCACACAGCTTCTCACCTTTATAACTACTAGAAGGAACCAAAGCAGCCCCCAAGCGTCCACGTGTAGTCTTTGCTCTTCCTTATTCACACCCTGTATGTTCTTCTCTTGAGTATGGATTGGATTTATTGATTTGCTTCTAACAGTCACTTTTGAAATGTGGTTATAAAACAGCTCTGGCTCTACCACAGTCCTGTTCTCTTGATTCACTTGTCTTAGAAGAAGCCAGCCATAGGTTAGAAGAATCCTAAGGAGAAACCCTTACAGCACACCCAAGGCAACAGATTTTCGACTAAAATGGCTATGGCGTGGGTGGGTGTGAAATTGTGAGACATATTTTGTTTTCATTCTGTTTCCTGGCTTGCAACTCTCCCAAGTCCATGGAATCTTCCAAGTGATGATCTCACAGTATGGGCTTGAGGCCTCCCCAGTCCATGAAAGTGAATCAGAGGGAACTTTTTTTATCCACAGTCAGATCTTCCAATGAGACAGCAGCCTGGCTGACAGCCTAACTGGTTTCTCACAAGAGACGAAAAGCCAGAGACAGTAGTAAATCAGTTGTACCTGAATTATTGGCCCAAAGTAATGGAGGAATAAATATTGTCTTAAGAAGCAGGGTTTTAGGCTAAGCATTATGCAGTCATAGACAACTGGTACACCTTCTGATTTTTATTACATGTTGACTACATGATTGCAAATAATCCCTTTTTCATTTTCTTCCAACTAGAACAATTTCAATATATTAGCTATTTTCTACTATGATATAAATAAAATATTTCTAGGCATCTCAGTGCAATGAAATACTCTTCAGGTTTGTTTCCCAGATAAGAAGACTAGATCATAGTTGTATACAGAAATTTCCCCCAGTCTTTGAGGAACCCAAATTCTTTAAGATATTTCAGATTTTTTTAAGGCTAATAAATTAGGAGATTTGTGTTTTCAGGGATTTAAAAGAAAATTAGCTCTTTGGCTTCAAGATTATAAAGGGTGGCTACAGTTTCTTTACTGAGAATGTTCAGGAGCACTGGAGTACAGCACACCCAGGGGGGCAGATT
This sequence comes from Hydrochoerus hydrochaeris, assembly GCA_004027455.1. Classification (NCBI taxonomy): domain Eukaryota; kingdom Metazoa; phylum Chordata; class Mammalia; order Rodentia; family Hydrochaeridae; genus Hydrochoerus; species Hydrochoerus hydrochaeris. The sequence goes on from PVLA01005714.1 coordinate 57,965, forward strand.
TTAGACTAAATGGCCATGGTGTAAGCAGGTGTGACACTGTGAGACACACTTCATCTTCATTCTGTTTCTTGGCATGCAACTCCCCTAGCCCCCAGAATCTTCTAAGTGATGAGTGTTTGTTGTGTATAAATGACTTGACTGATGGATGGCAATTCCTAGGTAGCTTCAGGAAGGGGCAAAAAGACATGTAGGATTACAGAGGAGAGCTTTTAACTTTCCCTCACTCAACTTCCAGGGAGAGAAGACCAGAAGTTAAGTTGATCACCAAGACCAGAAGTTAAGTTAATCAACCAGTCGATGGTTTAATGAATCATGCTGATCTATGAGTTTCCATAAAATCCCTAAAGGATGAGCTTTTAGGCTCATGCCCTCCCACAAATTCTCTCCTGTGAATCTCCTTTACGATAAACTAGTAAACATCACGGTTTATCTGAGCTCTGTGAATATTTGCTGAGTCTTCTCTAGAAAATTAATGGGACCCAAGAAAGTTGTGGGAAGTTCATTTATAGCTCCTCTACCAGATGCAGGTGAAACAAGTTGAGGCCTGGAATTGGTATTGGAAGTTAAGGCCACAGTCTTGAAAACTGATACTCATCCTGTGCAATCTGATTTGTCTCCAGGTAGACAGTGCCAGAACTGAGTTGCTTGGTGTGGGGGGAAAATCAGTGCTATCTGTCTTCGAGGACTGGTAGTTCAGTGCTCCAGCCTCAGAGTCTTAATAAGAAGAAGATGGAACTTCCCCTCTTTGGTGGGACCCCACAAGTCTTGATAACCAACAGGTCACTGTGTTACACATAAGCTGCCTGAATTCCAAAATAAATCTTGCCCCTAGGTTTTCAGATTTGTTATAATACAATTTTTCAAGTGTGGAAACTATTCCATCTCTTGAAGATGGATTTGTATTTCTCTAGCTTGTGTTAGTGTTTGGCTTTAGCTGCCAGAGAACGACTTTACATCCCTTGTGCTCCTGGTTAGAGGAACTCCTTACTGTGATCCCTGCACATCCAGTAAGTAGCAGCTCTGTGTAAAACAGTAAAGTCTTCCTGGAGCAGTTGAGCTTTCAATGACAATGAAAGTTTCTTTAGGTGACAACAGGGTTCCAGACAAGGACAATTTCACAGAATCTTGGAATGAGGTGAGATGGGGACTGAACAAAAGCTAATCCCAGGAGAGCAAAGGGGAGCAATTGAAGAGTTTCTCACAGCGGAAGGATTTATTTAGAAAGCCAGGCTTTCAAGAGAATAGCATAGAAGGAAAGGAGGTGAGAAAGAGCCAGGGTGCCCAAGAAAGGCCTTTGTTCATGTCCAGAAAATGGTCTCAGAATGAAGGCAGGAGGCAGTTAATGGGAGGAAAAAGCCAAGAAGGGGTGAGAACAGAGAATTCAGAGAAGGTTGGATATAGTGGGAGGGGATGAATTAAATCTATATAGTTAATAGCAGACCAGAGTTCATGGAACAGGGCGAGTTTGAACAGTCTTAACAGCTAGTCACTTTATTTTGAAAGCAGAAATGCCTGACCTTACCAGTAGGCAGAAAGTCATCACCAATGAGCTGTAGTTTCTGGAAATCTGATCAGTGCACAGTTAACAGACTCCAAGTCTTCATGGAAACTCTACCAGAACAGTTTTTTTTTCCTCTGACCAGAGAAAATGTTATAGTTAAGATCTAGAATGTCTCCTAGAATCTCAGGCCTTCAGGGGTGGGGCTTTTTAAAGGTGATTGGGTCATGAGAGTGCTCTGCTTCTCAGCAGATCAATCCGTTGATGGTTCATGGCTGACTGTGTTAGGAGGTGGAGCCATTTGGAAGAGGTGAGTCACGGGGGCCTATCTTTGGAGGGTACATCTGCCTCCCTAGCTCTTCCTTTCTTTCTCTACTTTCTTACTGTTGTGGGTTTAGTAGATTTCTCTTGCCACACCCTTTCACCATGCTTTTCCTTTCTTGCAGCTGGCTAACCGTGCACTGGATCCACTGAGCCATGTGTCAAATTAAACCTCTCCTCCTTCAAGTCCTGGATGTCGTATTTTGTGTACCACCAATAGGAGAGGGATGAATAAAGGCAATATCAGAAATGTGGGACAATTTATGGCAGGTGGCATAAAATAAGAAAATGAGGTTATGTGTGTGAAAATTTCTCCTAGTTAATGAAATGTGAAAATGAATGTTAGTTGAAGTCTCCCCGAGGGTACACAGACACAGGCTTCTGATGCAGCATCTCTGCCCCATCCATAGTGACCCTGGAAAAGCGGGGGGCCCATGTGGATGAAAGCTAATACTAAGCAGCAAGGACGGAGATCGAATGGAGAGCCTGGTCCAAACTGCTCTCTGGCACTCACATCACTCACTGTTAATGGAAGATCACTCCTTTGCTTCATATCATTTACTGTTGTCATGAATCATAACTATGATCAGTATATCACCAGCCTTTAAATGTCAAGGAGCCCAAGAGGAGGGAAACAGCACAATTAAAAGTCTAATTGACAAGATAAACAGGTGCCTCCGGAGGGTGTTTTGTGTTGTTTGCCTTAGGTAGTTAATTTGCTGCAGATGATTGTTTAATTCAGTAAGAGATTCACCATCTAACATGCAGAAGAGCTGTTTATCTTTAAGTTGGTGAGAAAAATCCCACTTGGTGTTTCTAACTGGTGCCAGCTCTGCATCTGTGCTTTCAGGGCAGATCTGAAATAGCACGAACAGATCCTATCACTGCGAGGGCTTCGATATGATGACACCACATCACTGTAGAGTTCTCACAGTAAAACTGATGGGCAAGGTCCCAGAGGTCTGCTGCGTAATTGACAAGCTGGTATTACTTTTGTGTGCACAAATAGACACACACACACACACACACACACACACACACCCTGATGTTTTGAAAGCTGAAGAGGCAACAGTTACAAATCTTCCTTGGCTCCTCATTATTTTTATGACTTTTGAAGATTACTAAGCTTTTATACAGGGTAGAGATCTTCCTTTTAAATCAGAAAAGATGTTCTTGTAGAAAGGTTTGCAAATTGCCTGCAATATGGAAGATACTCAGTTAATGTGATATTTCTTTCCTCACACAGAGAAAAAGTGAGAGTTTCAGCTGTAAGAGCTACAATTTTCATGCATATAAAGTCCTCTTTTCTGTTCCCCTCTGGCTTCCCACCATCAGCCTCCAGGTCTAGGGTGGGACTTGCTCCTTCTTTGTAAAAGTAGGGCTCATCCTGAATTCGACTCCAAAATAGATTTTTTTCTTCCAACATTGAGCTGAAAGCAGTACATGAAAAACCCAAATTATGTAGCATCAGGGTATTTAACAGATGATATTACAAATAGTACCGGAACAGCAGGACCCAGGACATTATTGTCCTAAAACATTGGTCTTGTTGTTCTTTATAGCTTGTATGCGTTCTGTCTAGGTTTTTCTCTTCAAAGCCTCATGCAGTCACAGGTGGGCTTTTTGGAGGTGGCTGAATCTGGAATGTGTTCTGCTTGGATCAAGGGTGTGTGATTACTGAATTAGTCTACTGATTAGCTTGGGATAATTCTGGGTAGAATTAAAGTTGCCCTGCCCTGTGTGTGAGTGCTATTCACACTAAGAGTGGCTGAACTGGGTATGACGTAAGGGACAGAAAGAGGGTCACTTCTTGTTACTTGTTTCTTATTGCTTATTGCTGCTGCTTCTGCTAGTGCTGATGGTCTTCTGCTGTCTCCTGCCTACTCAGTGATGCCCCTCTGCCGTGCCATCCTGCTTTGGAGACACCTGATTATGGATTGGAACCTCTATAAATTGTGAGCTGCAATAAACCTTTCCCCCTTTAACTTTGTTTGTTTGGTATTTTGTCTCAGCAACAAGAAAAGTAACTAAGAGAAGCATATGCTATAATTCTCTCCATTTTTGTGCCCAAGAAGTTGAAGCACAGAAAGATTAAATAACTTTCATGGAACTAGGTATGGACACACACACACACACACACACACGCCTGAAGTCCCATGATTCTAGCAGGCTGAGGCAGAAAAACCACAAGCCAGAGATCTGAGTATCTCTTGGAAGGATCAATACATGTAATATAGCAAATAAGGGGGGATTTCCTTCTATCATCTCTTTGAAGGCAAATATCTTTATCACTATTTTGCTCTGTTCTGACTAATGGTATTGCTCTATTCAATATTCTGTTTTTATAAGTTCAGTATTTCCTTCCATTTTGCTATACTGATTGAAAGAACAACTATTGTGAAGAAAACAAGATATACTATTGTACATATTACTGTTATCCTCGTAACCTGCTGTGAGGTTCTGTACCAATTTCACTACACTGTCTCAATTGGCTTTATTCTGCTGTATTTTACTACCTTCAAAATAAAAAAATTTAAAGAATAATAATAATTTTTAGAAAAGCGAGATAACAAAGTAACAAAATATCTCCAAAAACTCCCAACTTCCCCAAAGCTGATGCATGGGGAATGGATGAGGAGAAACTCAAAAGCAAAGCAACAGAAATATATAAGTTGATTAAAAAGTAAATAACAACAAAACAGATCAGTAAGGAATTGAGCAGGCTGAAATATGATATAACTAAACAGATAATGGCCTTAAAAAGCAAAAGGAGGAAAAGAAAGTGCTCTAAAGGATATGTTTAAGTGTGTAGGATTGATAACCATGTTGCTGAGGTTTTTTTTTTTGATCGTTGAACAGAACTGTTGAAGCCTCATTGTTTGAATGTCCATTTTGTATGCTTTCATTTTTTTTCTCTTTAAATACATTTTTTTAAGTCAGTTTTAAATATCTTATCCAGAGAAATGGAGAAGCTAAGAACCACTGGGACAGCCCTTCATGTCAGGTACCTCCAACAGGAAGTAGAATCCCTCCAACAGGAAGTAGAATCCCTCCAACAGGAAGTAGAATCATGTAAGCTCATGTCAGACTATTGTCTCCTTTGAGAGAATTCAGGAAATCAGCTGTCCCTCCTGCCTATGCATTGCTGAGATGTAGGTATGAAAATTTCTGACAGTTTCTATCATCATTATCAAATATGACTGTTTAACATGTGTGCATGCACCTATTTAAGTGATAAACTTAACATGTATGTGCATGCATATATAGGTATGTATGTATGTACCTACACAAGTACGTAATGATAAATATACAGGTATCCAGGACATGCCTCAGACATCTATATATTCATCCTATACATTGCACATGTAAGGGTCGTGTGGCTACACTTTAGTGTTTCATGAGGTGCTTTTGTTTTCAACACTATATACTCACCTCTCCAAGTACTGGCATTGTCACTGCAGATTCCTCTACAAGGACAAGTTTCCTGATGGTGCATGCTAATATTATCTTGATTTAGGCTCCTGTGCTTTCTCTGTTTGGGTCACTTAGCATTCATGCTGAAATTTGGATGGCTGAGGGTATAGCTCAAGAGGTAGAGCAAAAACAGCACATACATGTGCACATGCGTGCATGCGTGTACACACACACACACACACAATCCTAATCTATTCGGAGGGCTGGCAGCTAACAGGCCAATAGCTCCCTCTGTCTACCCAGACTGATGCCTCTGACATGCACCATATAAAGTTGCCCAAATCACCCAGTGGGTAACCAACTCATGGTGCAAGCTTGTGTGAGATTTTCCTCCTATCCATTTCATCCCGAATCTGACACCCTGGCCCCTTATCTCTGCAGTCTCATTCTCAAACAACTCATAAACCTTTATCTCAGATTCTACTTTGGAAGGCACTAGGGTATTATGGACAAAATTTAATGTATATATTCTTTATTCAATTATTGGTACAGTATAATATAAATCAGAACCTCAACATGTAATGTTATAGATTTCATTGCTTGTCAAGGGTCATTGTTTCAGTTTATAGCTTTTAAAAATAAGATAAGTTTCTATTATATAAAGTTTTTTAGGCTGGGAAACATTTATTGCAGACCAGCAATGGTCTGATGATCAGGGTTGGTGAAATAGTGATTTATGTCCATGTGTCTAGAAAACAAATTGAAATCATTCCCCAAGCCATACCGCAGTTCCAAGAAAAATTATGTGGTACCACAGACAAGTCCTGGTTGGGACATTAAGACTTTTAAAGAGCATATATTGTATTAAATGTGTAATGTAACCATGTGAAATATTAATGGGGGGGTGATACTGACTCAGATCATAAATAAAAAAAAAGGTGATGAATGGCTGCAAAGTGATATATTGCAGTTTTAATTTCAAGTGGCAACTTGTTTTGCTGCATCAAGTTCAAAAGCAGTATTCTTCTCTGCCAGCAAGCACACGTTGTCATTTTTCAGTGGCTGTTAATAATGTGAGAGAGACATAGAGAGGTCAAATGTCACCATGGGGCATCATGGTCAGGACTTGTCTAGGGCCCTAGCCCAGGGCAGGGTCAGTATTCAGCTGAATGGTTCATTGTCATGTGGATCTACCCTATGAACTTTGGGCTACTGGTCCACCACATACAGTTCAGCTTACCTCCATTCAGTTTGTGACAATGAAAAGTGTTTACAGATGTTGGCAGCAGTGGTCTCTAGGGAACATAATCCCCTGCACAGAAGCAGCCTAGGGACTGCGCATGACCCTGCTTGGTGTGATGGGCACTTACACACAAAGCAGAGGACTGCAGGCTGCAGTTAAGTTCACTTAAACTGCATAGGTTAAGCTTGAGTATAATTAAGAAGTACAAAGAATAAGCAGTTAGGGAAAAGGGTATGGAATAAAAATACATGAAGGAGATACAGGGTCGGTGTTAATAGTGATGCTGAATGGATTTCTCTACCAGAAGGGAACTTCTTAGGTCCAGATATTTTAGTCATGATATTCATACACCCAAGAGCCCTTTCCAATGAAAAGAGCCAATCCCTCGCTGCTCCTGCTGCTGCTGAATGCACAGCCCTCTCTGAACTCAGGATCTTTTCCACGTCTGTCATAGATGGCTGGATGAAAGGCCACACACTTGTGCACTAGGTGAGAGCAGCCAATCCGGGGCAAGAAGAAGTGAACTCGGCTCATCAGGTTCTCTGCTCTGTGAGGGTGAAATTAATGAGAGTCAGCAATACTGGGAGGTAAATCTAAAATTCAGGAGAAAACTGAGAGTCTACACAGTATGTAAGAAAGATAGGAGGGAGCAGATGTTATAAGTAATCAGAAGCTTACATGCAGAAGCAGAGCTCAGAGGATGCCACAGGTTCCCCAGATATTTACACAGAAGCCCTTCATGTTTCTCCCTGAGGTGTTGCCCCAAGGTGCTGTGCCCGGTGGCTCAACCCCTACTAACCATGCTCCATGGCGCTCTGTTTTATTTTGTCCAGGAGAGTTATCACCACCATAACTATCTGTGGCATTTATGTGTTGGCTCAGTCTTTTACTTCCCTCCTCTCAACTTCCTGAAAGCACACTCAAATAAAACGGGATATTATCTGCATGGTTTTCCACCACTGTATGCTGGTTCCAGAACAATCTCTGCCACACAACAGCCCTAAAGATACACTGTTCTAGTGATTTAGTAATGCACAACCCTTCAAAGTGGAGAGGATGACATGGATCACAAACACTACTTGCAAATCAGTGTTTAGTTTCATTATTAACATGTGTTGTTTATTGACAAATACCTTATGTTACACATTTATGCGTGCTATTTATCTTCCATACTTCATTAATCCTTGAGTTCTGGAAGAAGCAAAGTATTGTTAAAAGTCCAAATAAAAAGAAACACACATGTTGAGATTCTAATACCTCTAAGTTTGAGTAAAGCAGGTATTCTACTGTCATTTCCCTGCATCCAACCATGTGGCAATGTCAAGACTGAGTCCAGGAAATGACAAGGAAGTAGTTCCAGACCATACTGTGTGTCCACATGTCTTAGTCCATTTTCTGTTGCTGTAGCAAAACACCTGAAACTGGGTATTTTACAAAGATTAGAGGTTTATTTAGCCTCCAGCATAGCATATCTGGCAGGGTCTTCCTGCTGTATCTCACAATGCAGAAAGTGCCAAATAATTTTGTAGTCTTTGATCTCTCTTCTTTTTCTTACAAAGCCATGAATGCCATCAATGGAATCCTATCTTCATGACCTCACTCAATTCTAAGGCCTCCAAAGAACTCCAACTACCTGCTAAGGCCCTACCTCCAATGCCATTCACATGTGAACCTGGGAACTGAGCTTTGAGTATATGAACACAGAAGGTGAACCATAGGGTAGCTTATAGGCTTACAGAGGCCTTATCCATAGAAGTCTCCTTCCTATTACTAATGGTCATATGGTGGATAAATGAGTCCCCATCCCAAACACAGTATCCAGTTCTCCATGGTCTCATAAATTGCAGCATGGGATGACCATGTTCACTGATTAATTTTGTGTACTAACTTGAGTGGGCTGCAGTATCCATTTATTTCATTAAATCCTAACCTACGGGTTAACACCTGATGTCCGTGATGTTAAGAAAAGATCACTTTCAGTCATGTAGGTGGGATTCATCCAATTAGTTAAAGACCTTGAGAGAAAAAACTAAGTTTTTCTGGACATGAAATCCTGCCTCCAACTGCAGCATGAATGCCAGCCTAAGTCTCTAGCTGGCTGGCCAGCCCAGCACACTTCAAACTTGCCAGTCCCCACAACTGCACAAGCCAATTCCTTAAAATAAATGTCTCACTGTATACGTATGTGTCTTACTTGTTCTATTTTTTGAGAAAATGCTGTTGCAGGATGTGATTAAGATGAGTCAATGACAGTCTTTCCCCAGGGCTTTTGAAGCCGTTTTCAATCTCAGACTGGTAAGGATGTAAGAATCCTGAGCATATGTTCCATGGAGGTAAGTTAGCCAGAGAGCAAGGAAGCTGACATGCCACCTTACAGATGCCAGATGGGGCACCAAATCCCAGGTTGTGAGATCAGCTGTGACCCCACACTCCCCAGAAGTAGTTTATGTGGGCATCTCACTTTCTCTTGGCTTCAACTGGCTCGAAATACCTGCTCATCACCTTAGAGCAGTTACTGGGATTGGTGGGAGGTCAGTACAAGGCGCTCTGGTCCTTTGTGTCTGGACTGTCTCCTGAGATCACTTAGTGAGTGGACCTCACCTTTCAAGGTTATTTAGAGTGATAACTAATTGCACGTATCCTTTTTTCCCATGCAGAAAATTTCAAAGATCAAAACAAATGCTGTTTGAAGCCTAGAGAGATGCCAGTGATGAATTTGCACCTAGGCCATCCCCTGTTGCAATATACTCTGCTGCTTCTGGCCCTTGTTCTGACTGGTGCACAGTTATAACGCAGACAGTCTCTGCTACTGTCACAGCTGATTAGCAACACTGGGCATTTTGCCCAAAGAGAAGCAAATGTCCATGGACCAGGACCTTCCCTTTAAGACGTCTTGCTCAGCAGGGTGGCTGGGAGGCTCAGGTTCCATTCTTGGGATTAATGGTAGTGGTAAGGATGCTGAGTTAGAAGTACGGGTAATTTAAATTCATGATGTTGGACTGAGGTCATGGCTATTCAAAATGCATGTGTCTAACACAAACGAGAAAAATCTGGGGAAGAAAATGCTGGCTGTCAGTGAGAGAAGTGCCCGGCTCATGCACAGAGAAGTGTGTGTCATGGAAGAGTCTCTGCACTCCCCTCAGCCCTCTTCCCATGAGGTGCTGAGGTGCTCAGCTCTCTGCCATACAGAGCACAACTTCCTTTACTTGAGCCATTCCCAGGTCCACCTCTGACCCCTTCAACCAGACAGAACTGCCTGGCACATGTTCTGTGAGAGTAGAAAGTATGTAAAGTCAGTAGACCTGGAATCTTACATTCTTACTGATTACAGAATATGTTTACAAGTTTTATTTTGGTGGAGATATGGTCCTGCAATGATGTCCAGTCTGGTGCTGCCCTTTTGGGCTCAAGCAATCCTCCTGCCTCACCCTCCTAAGTAGCTGGGATGACAGATGTGCATCCCATGGCTAGGTAAATAGCAAAGCTATTAAGTAAGAAATACTGACTTGCAGAATGCAAGTTACAGAAATGTTAATGTTACAGAAAGAAACCAACTTTGAGATCATTATTTTTAATTAATAATTTGTTACCTCTATGAATACAGAACTGGTATTTTAAATAAACATTCATGTATGTTATTAGCCTGTAAATATCATTTTCATTAGTACATGTTTGTAGTACATAATGTTTATATCCTTGTGTGGAGTTGGCATACATACATAGCACATCTTTGTTCCTTTTTTCACTACCTTCCCTCCTCTTTCCATCCCTCCCTATTTGAGAAAGATCTATCTCCCTACTTCCTATTATCTGCATTTTATTTTGCTCTCTATCATAAATGTCATTTTTGGTCTTCTTTATTTTTGAAAAAGAAAAAACCACAAAGCATAATCAGGTTTTTAAAATAAAGGAAAAAGAAGAAAAACATTATCCTATTCTTAGAGGAAAATGAGAAAGATATAGAAACAACTGAGATTTTAAAAATTATGCAAATCCTGTAACAAGATGTGTTGTCATTATTTCCTTAAATGGAAATGATAATGTCAGTCCAGAGACATAATCTGGGAGCAATCAGAGATGGGCATTAACATGCACAGCTTGGGAATGGCTTTCTCAATGGGCACTTAGTGTCTGGCTGTCCGTTTGTGCAAGATGGATTAGCACAGGTATCATAATAAGACTATAGCACTTGGTTATGATAATGGTCCATGACAATAAAAGTGATCTATAAATTATAACTGAACCACAATTGAATGCAGTCAGCACATCAAAATTCATTCCAGCCAGCTCATTCTCAATTCAAGCCTGTCATTGTGAATGTAAGAGCTGAAAAGCCATGGTGAGTTCCAAAATACCTCTCTTCAACTTTCTTCATAATTTCTAATCAGAGGTGTATTAGTCAGCATTCTTGTATTCTCATCACTAACACACAACAGCTGATGTCCACAATTTAGAAGAGGAGAAGTTTAATTTAGCTTACAATCTCAGAAGACTCAGTCCATGGTATATTGGCTCCAAGGCAGGAACATCATGATAGAAGGGCATGGTAGAAGAAAGCTACTTAGTTTGTGGAATCCAGGAAGAAAATCAGGGAAACAGGATCAGAAAGGGGCCAAGAAGCAAAAATGTATGGAACTACAGTCATATTGTTGCAGGCAGCTGAGTTAATTAGAAATATAGGCAGTGAGACAGGGCTAGGTCCTCAAAGGAGCCAGTGTAGAAGCCCAAATACCTTGCAACTATGGGGGAGATAGACACCTCCTTCTGTGGGCCAGGCCTCAAGACAAAAGATCAAGCAAATGCATCCATATCCTAACGACTGGTATTCTAAATAGCTCCCCACCCTGAGGAAGCCAGGAGTCAACATTCCAACCCCCTAGGGAAAAGTCACTGCTCCTGAAGAATGCCAGCTTTCTATGTGACTCATTTCCCCATTTGTCCCTAATGTAATCAATGTTACCTGAACTATTAATCTTATTGGTTAACCATAGTTCTGTCCCACCTTATGCCTATCTGCCTTGTGAGTTCCCAGTGTTCCCTACCTTGAACCTATCTCACCCCATGATTTTACTCTATAAAAGTCCCTGGAAAAGACAGAGTCCTTGACAACCCGCTTGGGACCCCTTTTGCTTCTCTCAGACAGGACCTTTCTTTCTTTCAATAAATATATTCTACTCTTAATCTCCATCGTTCCTAAAATTCATTCTTTTATTTTAGAGAACACAAACTCCCAGACATAGTAGGTCGGGAGTTTCATTCCCTATATCAATATCTCTAATACCCACCCAGACACATCCAGAAGTGTGCTCCTTAATTCCCCAGCAGGTCCCAAAGCCAATTAAGTTGAAACGCCACCTAACCAGCACAAGAGGTGTCTGGGATCAGATCTTTACAAAATTGTCACTAGATAATTTGCTCCCAGGGGGCAGGTTTTCCTGGAGTTTTAACAACAAAAGTCAAGTGATGGTAGTCAACCACAATTTACTCACTCACTCTTGCACTCATTCAACTGATAAACATTTCCTTCTGGCTTAATTGTGTTTTGGAAATTTCTCCATAGAGATTCACTATTTCATGAAAGGGGTGGTCAAATATAGATTGTCTAAAATGATAGGTAGTACAGGAGTATGCTCATAGGATTCTCTGCAAATTCCAGGAAGAGGGTCTTAAACAACCTGGATTAGGGAAGGCTTCCTAAATGTGATGACTAATGGCTGAGTCAATACTAAAGAATGAGCAGAAGTTAGCCAGGAAGAGGCAGTAGGTGGGGTGAGAAATTATAAAGCCAGGGGACTGAATGAGGCAAGTGACGGGGAGGGACAGCATGTGGAATGGCAAACATTCACTCAGCCCCTCAGAAGTTTCTGGCTTAATTTAGCCTGCCCAGTGTTGATTTCTACTTTTAAAACTTTGCACCTGCTAAGTACTTGGGCTAATTTCGGCAGTTATAAAATGGAACAAAGCATGAAGCCTGTCTTCTGTAAGCTGCTACAATGATAAAATATAAACCCGTAACAAAGTTAACTCAAATAAAAGCTCAAAAGCGCCATAATTGAGATACAAACAAAGGTCTGTGGAAGTCCCAAGGAAAAGGGGAAAACTCAGTTTCATAACAGTGACTTCTGAGCAAGACTGTGGTGAGTGAAAATCTCCTGGGGAGAAAAAGCCATGGATTCTGGGTAGACTGAGGGTTGGATGCTCACTTTCTTGAAGGAGCTAACAAGGACTGGAGCAGTGGATTCTCCAGGAGAAGTCCAGAGGGTTTGGTAGGAGATATACATACTGGTCTTCCATCGTGACAGAAAGCTTGTCCTGAAATTAATTTTCATGACCACTTCATATTTAGTTTGGAAAGAGGTGAATGGAGAGATTACGGAGGACCTCAATCTGCCCAACTCACTCCACAGCTTCACCAACCAAGGGTCTCACGTGCCCCTGTGTTCCAAACCAGCTTCCTTCAGGGTAGACAGCAGAGAGTATCTGTTGTGAAGAAGTGTAGCTTCCCAGCCTGGGAACAAGTGGTCTCTAGAGCATCAGTCCATGGCTTTTGCCTAACTTCCCACCCAACAAGTCTTGCTAATAGACCCCTCCTTAGCTAGTAAGGCAGACCAGCAAGGCCCAAATCTAAATCCAACTCTTTTCTGGGGGTGCCAAAGAAGTATAGTTATTGTTAATGGATTGACACTGCAGGACATGCTGGGACATCAGGAGTCCAGTTCTGGAGGCATGCACAGAAGGAGGCTATGTCCGTCCTGTGGGTAAGCAAAAAACAAAACAAAACAAAAAAACCTGAGTGGGGTTGGTCTTCTTTGAGGTTCAAAAGTTTTGAGGAGCTGATTATTATTTATATTTAAATGTCACCCCCCCAAAGCCTCCTGCACTCATAAGTGGGGTTTGGGTAGGTTATTGGATCATGGGACTGTGATACTTATTAGTGAATTAGTCCCTACATGATTTATAGCTGACTGTGCTGTTAGGAGGTAAAGCCTGGTGAAGGAGGTAAGTCACTAGGGCTGTGGCCTAGAAGGGTCTCTCTCTCCTTCTCTTTCCTAGATCTCTCTTTCTCTCTCTCTGCTCCCTGCCACCATGCTCAGAGCTCTTTCTCCTCTACCATGCCCCCTCTGCCACGCTGCCCTGCATTGTAGCCTACTGACCATGGACTGAAATCTCTATACACTGTGAGTAACATAAACCTTTCCTCCTTTAAATTGTGGGTGTCACATGTTGAGTTGGGTATTGTGACTTAGCAAGGAGAAAGTAATTAAGACAGAAATTAAACATGAGGCAGGCAATTCCCATTTCTGAAAAAAAAAACAACCAATAGTTGGTACATAGGAAGAAGTATACAGGAAGTAGATAGGAAGAAGTAAACAGGAAGTAGATAGGGAGAAGTATACAGGAAGTAGATAGGAAGAAGTAAACAGGAAGTAGATAGGAAGAAGTAAACAGGAAGTAGACTGGAAGAAGTCAGCAAATGGCCTGATAGTGATTCCACACGCTATTCCTCCTATGTATAAGATAGTAGTTTATGAAAATGCTAGTGATCAAGAATGTCCAGTCCTCAAGGACACAAAGGTCTCTTTGAGAAGCAGAAATGTGAGGACCCTGCACACTTTCAAAATACACGGCAGAGTAAGTCTAAGTGGATATCAAGAATGCTCAGTATGAAAAGTGAGGCATGATCACTCTGAGAAACAGGCTGGCCTATGAAAAGGGAAAAAGTGAGACTGGAATAGAATGGCACAGAGATTGTCCTGCAGCAGGCCTCCCAGCATCAGTTCTTGGGACAGGCTTCCCGGATCAGGCAGCAGGCTGAGAGTTCTAATAAGATTTCTGTCCTGGCGGGATTAGTCTTGGCAATAGGGATAGATGGGCCTGGACCATCCCTCTGTGCCACCCATTCTTGGGATGAATGTAACCTAGAAGGCAAGAAAGAGGCAGAGGAAATGAATAATGATTTCAGAAGACCATGTAGTACACCTGCTTCAGGGTGGCAATAGGCTGAGTTCCAGGAGGAATCCTCTCATCCTCAGTACTGTGTCCTGAGGCTGCCACTTCTTGACAACTATACCCCTGAGACACCGTGTGAGGTTCCAGGAGGGAACACAAGGGCCCACAAGCTCAGGTGCACACAAGAAATTGAAGTGTTAAGGTCACACTGTCCATCTGTTACACAGATTCCATAGCCCTTCTGAGATGCAGGTGGATTTTCCAGCCTATAAACTGCACCTATTGCCTTTCTCCTTCGTTTCCCTTTGGCTCAGCCTCTGAGTTCCACTGCTTATCCATCTTTTGAGGGAAGGAAGAGATCAAATTTGCTGAAGTAATTTACATCTGTTATAAACCTTGAAACAAAAGAGGGTTGTTGACACATGATTGAAATTAACCTGATTCCCAGAGGAAACAAAGCCACATATTTGTTTTGCTCTGTGGCAAAGAACATCTGGGAAAAATCATTCTTTAAGGGCCCAATGGCATTTTACCCATAGGTGGGAGTTTTTCAGAGCAACAGATATGTGTGTGTGTGTGTGTGTGTGTGTGTGTGTGTGTGTGTGTGTGGACAGCTTATGCGGAAGTGGCTCACAAGATTATAGAGACTGAGAAGTCTCACAGTCTAGAGACCAAGGAAGACTGATGATGTAATTCCTGTCAGAATCCAACCACCTGAGCACAAGGGGAGCTGATAGTGTAAATTCCAGTCCAAGGGTAGAAAAATACTGATGGCCCAGCTCATGCCAGCCACAGGAAAGGAAGGAATCCTCTCATGTTCTGCCTCAAGTGCTATCCAGACTCTTAGAAGATTTTATGATTTTCATCAACACTGGGAATGACAGTCTATTGAATCCACAAATTCCAATGCTGGTCCCACCCCAAAACACACCCCAAATAATGTTTATTCTGGGTCCCCCATAGCCCAGTCAAGTTGTAACGTAAACCATCACCAAGAGTCCCTGGTACTAGAGGTCGACCAATGGGATAGAGAGAATGGTGCAGACATACCAATGGTTTTGAGTAAAATGAATGTGCCTTTTATTGGCTATTGTTTTGTGTAACAGCCCCCTCCCAAACATAGTACCCTAACACAAGAGTAATATTAGCATTTCATAGTTTTCATATGTCAGGAATTCAGGAACATCATGGCTCAGGAATTCTGGTTGCCATCAGAGGCTGGGACAGGCATCAGTGAAACCTTGATTGGAGCTGGAGAATCCACTTGTTCCAAGGGGCCTGCTTTCCTGGCTGGCAGGGTGGTATGACTGTTAGCTGAAGGTCTCAGTTCCTCCTTATGAGGCTACTCTACAAGGTCTTCTATGGCTATTGACTTCCTGTACAGGGTGCCATCAAAAAGACCAAGGCAGAGGAGACAATGTCTGTCATGATGAGGCTTGTCTGTCACTAACCATCACTTCTCAGTGTTTTGTGGGTCACTCAGGCCAATCTTGTTGGAAGGTGCTACACAGTGCATGTCACAGGTGAGGCTCATGGGGGACCTTTTGAGAATGTGACTGCCATGGCTTCTAAGGATGCAGTAGCCTGTTCCAGCCCTACTATTCCTCTGTGACTCTAAGTGTTCCATTCCTGTGGACTTGCTTCTTTCTCAAAGGCCAACACAAAGATCTTTTTTCCTGGAAAAGCTCTACTAACATGGACAGACAACAATCTGCAAATGTATCTTATTTCAGAGCACCTATTGATCTGCTGATGGTAAACCAAACATGCTTTGGGGCTGGAATTCAGTTGGCCCTCACCAATGCTAGGCAAATGATAAATTCATGGATAAGTTCTTGTCACAACATAGGACATCTGTGTGCATGTAATTCCCAGCTTCCTTCTGAGATTGCGGGGTAACCCTCAAAGACCATTAAAAATTAACTTCTCTTCTATGAGAGTGAGAGGAGTAGGAAGTGCATAATATCTACAAAGGACAAAATAAGTCATAGCTCCATGAAAATTTTGTTAGACACAATGCCTTTTATAAGTGTCTTCACTCTACAATTTCAAAAGAAGCATATGATCATAAAATTCAAATATTACCTGCATATTATTTGTAGGTTTTTATTCTTAGCTACATCTTTATCTCTTGATAAATTAATCCAAGTGAATATCAGATACACAAAAACAATAAAATAAAATGGGTTGCTGGTGGGTGAGTTTTGGTAATTAAGAAATTTTAAACAAAAATTACTTTCTAGTTGATTATTCTCCCAACTATGTACTTTGATTAATTCATTAGAGGATCATGATGTACATGTGACTCATCAAGGGCTCATTTGGCTTAGAGTTTTGGAAGTCAGACAAGATGGTAATCTCAGTGAAGCTTCACTGCCATTTCCCCAGTGCCCTCAGTAAGTCTTGCTCTGCAAATGGTGAACACTAGTAAGGTTTCAAGGGAATGAGCAATGCTTGGAGCAATGGGGAGTTAAAAAATGAATTGACTCTGTTTTGACCCAGGACCAAAGCATGGAGCAGCTGGACCAGAGCACTATTCTCCATGGAGGTACCATCTTGGTACCTCGCTTACACCACATTTCTTGCTTTCAGATTCCTGATATTTAGGATATTTTCTCTCATGATGTAACAGTGCCTGTGAAGACAGTATGTAAGCAATTACCTACTAGTAGGAAAGCCGTACTGAACATTTTGGGTCTGTGCTTCGTGGAATCAGGCTTAGTAAGCACTATATGGCTGTTAAAAATAATTTTATAAAGAATACGCCCCCCCCCATAACTTCACACCATCCCTCTCTCCCCAGCTCCCCCATTCCTCCTCTCCGAATATTCCCAACTCATTACATCTGGCTAACATTTCTGTAGTAAATATTTCTTCTAGGAAGCCTGTTCTGATTCTCACTTCCAAGAAACACATTTTTTTTTTGCTTCTTTTATGAGAACTTAGCACTAGGTGTGTGTGATGGTTAATCTTGCTTGTCAACTTGCCTGGATTGAGAGACCTAGCAAAGTGGCAAAGCACACTTCCCAGTGGGTCTGTAGGGTGTTTACAGAGATGTTTGGCACGTGGCTCAGTAAACCAGGTGAGGGGAGACCATCCTAGGATGTAAGTGGAACTGTCCACTGAATTGGGACTCTGATGGAACAGAAAGCAAAAGGGTCGTCATGAGCTTGGCAAGGTTTTGCAGCTGCCAGTCCCCACAGACATCAGATTCTAGAGACTTCAGCCTTTGAATGCAGACACCGGCAACTTTCCACGGAGCATCCAGGCTTTCAATCTCAGCCTTGGGCTGCACTCTGAGTCGCTCTTGTTCCTGTTGCTTGGGCTGAGCAGCTATTGGTTTCCCCAGTTCTCCAGCAAACAGAAGGTCTTTGCAGGAGCATCCAGCCTGACACTGTAAACCAATCTGATAAATCCCCTCTGAAGATTACATAAAAGTCTTGGTCACTTTCTTATGGTTGAGACCTAATACCTGACCCCTGCTCTTAAAGGAGGAGAGGTTTATTTTGGCCCATGTTTTCAGTTCATGTTTGGCTGGCTCCAAGGCAGAAATGGCATGGCAGAGGCATGTGACAGAGGAAGAGCTGCTCATGCCCTGGCCATCAGGGAGCACAGAGAGACCCATCTTCTGAGTCATTCCTCCAGTGACTCATCTCTTCTGACCAGGCCCCACTTCCTAGCAGCACATTCAACTATAAAAAGAGGTAGTGGGAAAAGCAGGGGGAAAAAAGGAGAAGAAATAGGTGAAGGAAGGAAAAGAGAGAAGGAGAGAGAGGATAAGAGTGCAGATAAATGGGGTTCCCCAAGTTCTCTTTCCAAAGATGGAAATCCCCAGGCAGCAAGCCCACCTCACCTAGCATTCTTGAGCTACCCTTATATAGCGGAGACCAAGGACCTAAAGCCAAAAAAAACCAGGAATTGGGTGAGCTGATGCCCACTTGGGATTTACAGGATTTACTGTGCCTCTGGATGCGTGGTCCTGACTGACTCTACCACTGTGGAAAGAGAGGCAGTCCGCTTCCTCCAGGGCAGAGCCCACATAGCTCCTTGGACTTGCATGACCTGTAGGGTGCCTGTGGGGCTTCCTCTTCAACTGTGTTTTACTCACTTGCCCCTCACTGGGACACAGTTCCCACAGCTTAAAGGAGGTGAGGTTTACTTTGGGCCACAGTTCAAAAACGTTTCAGCACAACTTTGGCAGGAGGGCGGGGGTGGAGGGCGGCTCCTCACACCATGGCACCAGGAAGCAGGAAGAGAAGAGAGAAGGGAGGGTGGCACAGCACTCCAGGTCACCCCCCAGGGACCCACCTCTTCCCTCCAGCCCCCAGCTCCTAAGGGATAGTCAGCCCTGAAATCCAGTCACCTTCTCCAACTCCATCTATCAGCATGTGAGGCTCGTGCAGGACTTCTAGATCTAAATCGTAGCAAGGTGAGAGGAGGCAACACCAGGGTTTCCTGGAGCAGCCTCAGAGCAGATGATAAAGACCTGCTGCTACCTGGAGAGACATAAGTCACACAGTTTTGTGGCTGCAGCCCATATCTTTGTGAGCTAAAGGGAAGATACAGGTGGATCCCATGCTCCTTTCTCCCTTTCCAGAGCATATGCCTCTGTGGCAGACAAGAATGCCACTCCACAAACTCAGGTGTGCATAAGAAAGAAAGAAAGAAAGAAAGAAAGAAAGAAAGAAAGAAAGAAAGAAAGAAAGAAAGAAAGAAGAAAGAGAGAGAGAGAGGGAGGGAGGGAGGGAGGGAGGGAGGGAGGGAGGGAGAGAGAGAAAAAGAGAAAGTGACAAAGAAAGAGAGAAAGAAACAATTTATGCTTTTATTCTATAGAAGGCGATCTAGGTTTTACCCTAGTGCCCCCGTCATCCCAGGCCTATTGCAGCATGGCAACTTAGTCATCCTCAGGGCTAAGCCATCATCCTTGGAATCCAAAGGGTGGGCAAAGCAGCAGGTGGAGGAGTCTGGGGTGTTTGGTCCCAGGCGTGCCTGGGTTACTTTGGAGATGCACTGTGTCGAACAGTTCACCGATGTCCTTGGGTAGCATCACCTGTGTGCTGCCTGTCCTGTCCCTCCATGGGACATTTCTTCCTTTCCAGGGTCTTAGCCCCTAACCACGGTGCTCCTGGCAGCCAGGCTATGCCACACACATGCACTACTGCGTGATGCCCACCTGGCACACTAGCCTCCTGCTGCAGCCCACATCTTAGTGGACTAAAGAGAAGACACAGGTGACCGCATGCTCCCTTTTGCTTCTGCAGATCACCCCGCCTCTGTGGCACGATGCTCTTCACTCCTTGGGGTCTTCCCCAACCCCTCAGGCATGCAGCAAAGCTTTTAAAGAAAATTCCAAACAGTCTTACTGGTGCCTTCGGCTTTTTTTCCTGCTACTAGTCTGTATCTACATGGATGGGCAAGGGGCAAACATGATCAGACAGCAAAACCAAACACACAGAGTAATGTCGCAAGATATCATCAATCATACAAAATCCCCAAAGTTTCAGATTCACAGATTTTCGTGATCTACAGGGATGGAGGGTGGGGAGGGCATGTTCTCCCACCCTCCCTTACATAATCTTAGTCCCAAAATGTGGACTCCAACTCCTGGTCCCTGGTATGTACAAGCTGTGGATGACTTCGGCCTTTCGGCCCCATTTATAATCTGAGACTGGACCCAGTGGGGAGGGGTGCACACAGGATAAATTAGCCCAGTGCCTCAGAGCTTTTTTTTGGCAGGTAGCTGCCATAAAGGAGCCCCTTGCTGAGAAAATCCCCCCCTTTGTGCTAGCTGCACCCTGCATTCATGAGTGAGTAAACCTTTCACCAGCACTGCTTTGAAGATGCACACAGCGTTTCCAATTTTAGAAATATAGTTATTTGGCACCTACCCTTTGCCCATAGCTGATTGACAGATGTGTCTGCTTTTTACATCAACGTGCTCTGTTGCTCTTGGTGGGAAAAGATGACAGATGCTGATGCTATTGCTATCTGGGTATGTAAGCATGCCTACAAAGCACCAGGAGGTTTTCTGCAAGGGCCAAATGCACCCATGTGTGCAGACACACACACGGGCACACACATGCCTGTGCATATACTCCAGAGGGTGCAGCTTTTTATACCTGGTTCAAATATGTAGAAGAATTCTTTTTGGCCTTCCTTTTTGTAAAATGATTCCTAATTTTTGGACTTTTTTCTTTTGCTGCATGTTGTTGGTTTTTAGGAAATAGCCCAAATGAAGAGTGCTCCGTTGAGTTTTCATCATAATTGATTGCACCAATCTGCTTGTCTTTCTCAACAAACACATGCATCTTTTAATCCCAGCATCTACCCCAGAGTCTGACAATAGCAGGACCTGAAGGCAGAAGTCTTTCTTTTCTTTTTTCTTTAAGACAGAAGTCTTTTTGACATGGAAATTTGCATTAGAATTTCCAGTCTCACAGATGTCCACTATCATTCTGATGTTACTTCTAGTCTCATAGGTTCAAACTGTATCTGTTGCATATTTCTTAACAGGAAGTTGCATGATTGAAGTTGTCTTCCTTTAGGGAGGTAGAGCAACTTCCCTGGGTCATTCTGCTGGTGAACAGGAAAGCTGGGATTCAAGTGCAAATTTGCCTGACTCGACAGCCAATCATCACAACCTCGCTGAAATCCTGAATTGGTACATTAATAATGAGTTTGAACTACAAATAGTCAACAGAATATCCAGTCTCTTCAACTTTTAGATAAGGAAACTGAGGAGCTAAAGCATTAAGTGATCTACCCACAGGATCCCATTATCCTGGGGCAAGCCCGGGTCCCATGCCTATAGCTGTAATAAACAGTTCCCGACTGCCTGTGGACACCAAAGAGCTCCTCAGGATCCTGTGGCTTATACTGCATGCATATGGTAGAGCCCAGGTCTTGGACAGTTGTACAGAGATAAATAACAGCAATGAAGTGCTGGACAGGAAGGAGGCAGATGTCACTGGAGGCTTCCTTTCAGACACTCATTTTCATCTGAGCAAAACAAGTTGAAGGAAGCAGAGCAAAGAGGACTTTGCCTCTGTTGTGATTTGAGAGTCACTGTTGCTTCCTGTCAGACTCAGGCACACCTGGCTTCTCTTTTGCCATCAAGTCGCTGTTCAAAGACCTTTGCAGTGCTTGGTGCACAGCAGGATCAGAGCCAGTCCTGAAAGTGGCTCCACACCATGCTGTCTCCACTGATGAAGGAGTAGAGAGTGGACAGGACTGCATGGCAGGCAAGTTCTTTTCTAGTTGTCCCTTGGAAGGAAGTGGCACAGTATGATCAGGTCTAATTCTGGTAGTATCTCAAGCAAGAGGGCTCTGTAAAGGAAATTTTTCCTTGGATTAAGTTGAATTGTTTGTTGTAAATAACAACATATCAGATATCTTGATTTAAGCTGCAGATAGATTTCTGGCACATATCAGGATTGCATAATGATCACCATGCATCTACTTAGATGAGCGAGAACATTCCAGATAGAAGGTATCAGGTTACTGTGACTATTGAGCTTGACTGTGGACTCAGTTAACTTGGGAGACAACTAGGAGATTAGTAGAGAACATCTCTGGGTGTGTCCAGATGGGTCTTAAAGGTATAGCCTCGGGGACTAGATCTGGTCCCTGGCACCTTCCTTCTGGTGTTATTCCCCAGCTCTACTTCTCAGTAGCCATGAACTAGGCATCTCCATTCCACCACTCCCTTCCACCATGATGTTCCTGCCTTGGAAACAGCTGACCATGGACTGAATCTCCTGAAACTATGAGCCACATAAATCTCTCCCTCTTTAAGTTATACATGTCAGGGATTTTATTCCAGCAACAGAAAAGCTGACCAAACTAATTATCATCCTACTTAAACTTTCCAAGTTTTCCCATTTCCCTCAAACTGCTATTCAAACCTCTTGGAAAGATTCATAAGTCTGTGGCTGGACCCCCAAGGATGTCTTCTGTTTCTCTACTAGGTTTGATAGATGTGTTACACAAAAGCACAAAGCCACTAGCAAAGAAAGTAACTTCAGTGGTGGCTTAAAAATATGGTTTTGCTTTGTTTCAGTAAGTAATTTGTACTGTATGCTTGATGAGGTGTTTTTTTTTTAATTTTTAGGAAGACTTCTATCATGTTAGACCACTGCTTAGTGTTTCTGGGAAAATGTAAATGTGAAAGATTTTGAAATACTCATTTTCATAAACAACTGAAAATTTCTCTATTGGCTTGTTCAATACTAGATACTGGCAAATGTTTGCTCATCAGTAACCCCAATCTCTGCTGGACAAGGTAAGGGTGTTCCTGGGCCAGGGATTGTCTGGATGCTCTCCCACCCACCCATCCTCTCTTGTCTAACTGTCTCACAACTCACTTGGGTCTGTATGACGGACTCTCATGAAGAGAAGTAGAAGCAAGATGGGTGCTCAGTGTCCAAAAAGGGCCATAAAGCTCTTTGCATGAAGTTCTCTTCCCTCTTTTCCTTTCACAGCAGCTCTGGAAGGTTGAAGGAGCCTAAATCCCAAGTTAACACACATAACTTCCCCAGTGTTCAAAGCAAAGGGCAGAAGTTTCTCATGGTGTCAGATTTGGAGGGCCTGAGCCACAATACAGCCCAGTGCTCCCTAGCTAACACATTGTCCTCTTTGCCCACTAAGCCTGACACAGCAGCCAAAGCCTCTCTGTCCATGGAGGCAGTTGTCCCCAGCTCCAGGACAGATGTCCACCGAGATCCATAGCTGAGGGCTTCCCTGGGAACCGCCGCCATCCACTAAAGGGAACATGCTTTTTCCATGTCTTGCTCTTTCTCCTAGACCTGCTTTGTCCCCTGATTGGCCTCTCAGTGCTTGCAAAGATGAAGCTCCCTTGTCTCAATGCAAGACTCTCTGCAGTGTCTTCTCAGCTCTGCTGAGTATGCCTTGGGGTGTGAATTTTGCTGCTGTTCACTGCTGTTTCCTCATGAGGCTGGCTCCCCTACCCAGTATTCCCCAACAATCGGCTTCAGAGTCTGCCTCAGGGAAACCAGACAGGCACCCTCCCGTTCACTAACACATCAGGCTCTCTGTGATTTGATACCTACCACAGCTGACTCTTCTGCTATGGACAGTGCTTTCCCTCCACCGGTTGATGGATCTATGTTGGTCACTGACATTTTATGTAGTCCAAACACTGTGTCCTCCAGAGCTGCTGTGACCCTGACAGTTCTGTGGAGTTCTCCACTCTCCTCAGCAACAGTGACATTTGTCTTAGAGGGCAGCTATGAGACATCTCTGTGGCCTGGGACTTAGTGCCATGATTTCTAGGACAGAGCTCCTTAGACACGGGGAAATCTTCATTTTCTAGTGCTCACCACCAGTGGATGGCTTTGGAGAAGCTCCATGTGGCAAGATTATTTCTGAGGCTCATTCTTTCTGCATTGAGAGATATCTAAGGATACAAGGCCTTTTGTCTGGTTTTCTGTCTGTGTTTTATTTTATCCATCCTCTGGTCCCTTCAGTGACTGTACATCTAAATTATAGGTAAAGATGGCTTCCCCTCATTTATAAGAAAACCTAGACTCACTGAGCTGTGCAATGAAGGAGGAGAGAAAAGATTTTCCAGTCCAGAGGAAAGCATGGAGGCCAGGGGTCTCCCAAGTGCCAGGGACTGTGTTTCCATCCCTGGCAGCCTGATGGGGCACGGTCCCCAGCTAGGGGGTTGAGGAGGACACAATGGTGGTGTCTCAGGGTAGGGAGAATGTGTAGCCCCAGGGCCGATGTTTTCCGACCTCTTAGCCCAGCAACTTCCTAGTTCAAAGTTGAATTTTATTCATTTTGAAGACAATTGTATGACATTTCTTACACAACCAAATTTGTGGTTGAAAATTCATGTTCAACACATTGACATTTGAACTGTACTAGGATGTTTTTCTCTGAAGGTGAGAGTATTTTTTAATTCTCTGAGTCTTTCTCTTTGCATCAGCTAGATGCCTCGAGATGAGAAATGCTTCCTTGACCCTCCTCGATTCCCTTTGTTCTGCTTACAAACTATTTCTGTAACATAAAATACTCTTCTCTGTATGCAGCACACCCCACTGACCTCAGAGCACACATCTGATCACACTTCTCTTGAAGGAGGCTTTGGTACAGCCTTCTTGGAATTAGAGATAGGTGACTCTTTACTCTTTAGCAGCTTGCTGTACAGATTTAAGGTATTTTGATCTGGAAATGCTATTCTTGAGTGAAAGAAACAAATGGATTTGCAGTGGCTTAACAAGAACCTCTAAACTGGGATGCAACCTTTGGTATCCAGTACCTTCGTCAGCTAGTTAGTGACATTGCACATGCATGCCACCAACTCTGGAGAGAACTACGAGACCCAAATATTCAGGGATAATGACCACTTAGGATGAAGGAGATTCAATCAGCTAGAGTTTGGAGATAATTCTATATTATAGAAAACCTAGACTAGTCATGAGGTAGTTCACTTTTGTAAGCTCTGCTGAGCTATCTGTAAGCTCACCCAGGATGTCACTACAAAGGTGTCACCAGATGAATAAAATGAGGCCTCCCCAGATTTTATGAGAAAAAGAAATTTCTCTGCCCTCTCTGGGCCAAGAGAGTGAGCTGGAGGGATTTCATGTCGGCCCCTGTAGGAGGAGACCCTGCCCACCAGGGCACACCTTCAGGGAACAGGGCAGAGACAGGTATGCAGGGCATGTCCCTAGCTCACTCTGGCATGCAGGTTGGCAGGGGATTTTGTTCTTCCACAGAAGGCTACAGCTTCTACCCAGTGATCTTTTCTTTCCCCCTCTAGAGCCCTGGCTCTTTATTACCATCGCATTCCCTTGCCAGTGTAGCTGTGAGGGCACAAGCACCTGAGATGTAAACAACCCCAAGGCCTCACAGCCCTTGTTGGTTTTCTCTAACTCTACCTGCAAATTTATAGGTAGCTCTTCACTAAACTCTCCTAGTTACCCACTGTCATTTGTCAGTACCCAGAAAATAGGTCCCTGGATCCTTAGGTTCCCCTGGCACCATGCCACAAATGTAGGAGACAGTGAATAGGCCTGCTAGACTTCACTAGAAAATCTTGGATTCATATCATATCATATATCATATCTTGCATTAGTATAATTATTTACTTATATCATCCAACTTCAATCTTATGACAATATTTGTATTTATTTTCCAATAGCTTGTATGTGTTCTCAAATTCATTTCTAGACTATCAAATATGTTTCTTTGAAAATTAGATTTTCTAGGTTTCAATAATGCTGTGCACCACTATTCATTCTCCAATCCCGGCCAGTTCTGTAAACTCGCCATGCCTCATGGGGCTGTCTCACCTCAAAGATCTTTGCCCATCTCTGTATTTTTGCAGGCTAATTTTTCTTGTATTGGCAACACCTCTTTCATGTTTTCATCTATCTAGCAGATTTTAGGTATCTGCTAAATATCTTTATGTGTCTAATAAATACCAGGGCCTTCAATAACAGAGACATAGAAAGAACAGTCTTTCCAAAGACTCCCCTCTCATCTGTGCTTCAGAATCTCTGGGCTTGTTCTGCTGTGTACACTCGGACTTGGCCCTATGGGACCTGTGTCCAGCCCTATCTTTGCCACCACACTAAGAGCTTCTGGAGGACAGGAACACATCTCAATCTTTACCATCTCCTACTTCATGCATATCAAACACACAGAATGTACCTAATTAGCTGAGAAATCAGAGAATCACCAAGACTAGCTCCTCCCTGAGCACTGATCTGAACCAGAAGAATGCCTACTACTTTGAAGGGTTGAGCACAGGAATTCTGACTAATCTGAGCAATATGGGGTTAAGTTAGTGTTTTGGTTTAGATCTAAAATGCCCCCCCATACTCATAAGTGAAATAAATCAGACTCATGTGTAAGCACAGTATTATCTCCCTAGTATGAGAAGCTGAAAAAGTAAATAAAATGTTATAAATTATTAATTCTGGTAATTAATTTTGGTAATAATGTCATATTAGTGTTCCAAAGTTTTTTTCCCTTTCAAACTTTTTTTAATGATTTTAGGTCTTTTCGATTTTTGTATCAATTTTAGAAAACCTGCCAATTACAAAAAACTGAAATTTTGATTAGAATGAGATTATTAGGTCAGTTTTTGAAAAATCATTATTTTCAAGTGTTTCACCTTAAAATATTTCTTGAAATCTTCAATTTCTCTGTAATGTTTTCTACATCTAGGTCTTGTAAATTTTGTGGTGAGATTCATCATGAGTTCATATTTTAATACTCTTGTAAAGAATGTGTTTTGTTTTGTTTTGTTTGTCACCCTGAAAAGGAAGTATAATTGCTTTTCAATAAAATTTATTTAAAAATAAAATCAAAACAAAATGCCCCCCAATCTCAGGTGTATGGAAGGCAGATGATGGAGGCGTGATAGTTATCAGTGGACTCATCTGTGGTTGACTTCACAGCAGACTGCGCTGCTAGGAGGTGGGACCTGGCTGGAGGGGGTCCCTGAGGGTGTGACCTGTAAGAGCGTGTTCTGGCCCACTCTTTCCTTCTCCCTCTCATTCCTGACCTGCATAGGTTGAAGACCTTTTCCTCCACCAGGCCTTCTGCCATCCTGCTCTGCCTTCAGTGGAGCCAACTGTGGGCTGAAACTGTGAGCCAAAATAAACCTCTCCTCCTTTAAGTTGTAGGTGTCAGGTATTGTATCCTAGTAACTAAAGTGACTAAAACAGACAGTGATATTAAAAGCCTCCAACAGGGACAGAGGCAGCTGGAACAGAGAAGCTGCCAATCAGTGCGGCCTTTGTCACAGAGTGCAGTGTCCTTGTCCCCAGTTCCCACCCAAAGTCTGAAACAAGTAGGCAGGACAGCTGGACTCACTGAAAACTCGACATGAAGTTTGATAAAGTCTAGCCCAAGCACCGGACTCATACTGTGCTGACTCATATGCCCAAAATATGTCAGACCAGAGAGGCAAAAATAAATGAGACATACTGGTTTTTTAACTATGAGTCTCCCCAGTTCTGTTTCTCTTAGTGCCAGGGGCAGAGTCTAATTTGGTACAGTAAAAAAAAAAGTGTGCCTGCTAAGTCCCAACCTAGAGCCAATGAAAGAATTAAACGCACGTGATTATTTTAAAGCTACATATATTTATTTTAAATGTCATTCAAAACCTCCACCCCCACTGACACCTACCATCGCCTCCACCACCATGGAACTGCTTTCACCTAATTGTGTCTTGGAGTTAGACTGTTTCTCTATATTAATATAAACAAGACTAAACATTACTGGGAGAGTGAAATTAGGAATAATATATTCCTTACAGAGATTTTCAGGGAAAAATTTCTTTCTACTTCTCTACTGGGAATAGGTGTGAGTTGACAGAGCAACTAATTTGAGTGAGCTGATGGTAGAAATAATGAAAAAGGTATAACAGGTCCAGATTTGAGAAAGCTGCAGTGGATGTTTGCAGCCTGTTTACAAAAGCCTGGGTCTCTGAGAATAAGTTTTCATGTTAATGTTCCTCTGGCCTTTTCTCTGTCTTCTGCTTTTATCTTTTCTGGGAATCTTTTTTCCGTATCTTTAAAGGCTGCCAAAATACTGTATAAAAAAGAGAAAGGTATACTGAGAATTTAATGGTCAGTCCACTTGAGCCCTTATCTTCCCACCCCACCCCCAGCCAAAAAGTCAAATGGTTCAATGTTACCAGCAATTACCCTCAGAACAAGGGCACAGATTTTGTATATTCACATGCAGAGAGCAGAGAGAAAAAGGGAGAATCTGTCTAGAAATAACTATCACACACATAAGCTCACTTACCTCCTCCAAGATGATATTGCCTCTGAGTCTCCCATGTATTGCTTGTAGCCCATGAGAAATGATATTCTTGACTTGGGTTTTTTCAGGGGTTCAGAGCAAGAATGCAGGTGCCCACATTAATCTGTGTAT
Organism: Hydrochoerus hydrochaeris; assembly: GCA_004027455.1. NCBI lineage: Eukaryota > Metazoa > Chordata > Mammalia > Rodentia > Hydrochaeridae > Hydrochoerus > Hydrochoerus hydrochaeris. The sequence goes on from PVLA01005714.1 coordinate 86,305, forward strand.
TGAAAGATACTTGAGATGTACTGGTTTTTTAACTATGAGTCTCCCTAGTTCTGTTTCTCTTAGTGCCAGGGGCAGAGTCTAATTTGGTACAGAAGAAAAAAAAAAAAAGGAAGCTCTACATACTGACACTAGGCCATGCTTTTGTACTACTTAAATATTGAAAAAAAGAATACATTGATTCTATCTGGAGCTAAACTGCACTATCTCTCTGCTCTATATCTTTTGTTTTAATGGGGGGGGTCCTGTGGGTTGCATCCAAGGATTTGTAACTGTTAGGCAAGTACTCTGCCATTAAGCTACATCCTCAGCCCTTTGTATTTTTTGTTTGGAGACTCCCTAAGTTGCTCAGGCTGATTGGACCTTGTGATTCTCCTGTCTCAGCCTCCTCAGTAGCTAGGATTGCATGCATATGCCACCATGTCCAGCTCTTTCTTGTGTCTTGAGAATCACTTTGAAAATCTAGGCTCTTAGAATGCTAGAGTTAGAAATGATCTTTGTGGTCATCTGGCCCCAGTAGAAACATATGCATGTGCACGGGTGTTTAATTTAAACTTGCTCGCAAAATAAGCTTTTCTTGGTGTAAGGATATTCAGCTGCCCTGACTGTAAATAGAAATAGAAAGTCTTCTGGTTTTCACTTTTAGCCCTCACAATAAGCAACATTAATGAGGTTTGTCATCCATTTATCTATCCGTTCTTTACTTCAAAATATTTATTGAACATAAATTTTGCACCCTCAGAGCTTCAAGATTAAGACAAAGACAAAAAGAGGTAGAAGACAATAGCAGTTGATGAAAAGAAAATGACAAAGAAAGTCACTTTAAATCATGTGTGATCTTGGCAAAGGGAGCAGCAGAACAAAACCCAGGGGTGGGAGTGTGTGGGGAGCCCTGGGAGCAGCACAGGAGAGGGTACGCAGAAGGCCGCCAGGGGGCTCAGCACTGGGCAGATGTTCAGGTCCTGAGAAGACTCACTTCTTTTTGGAGTGCAAGGAGAAGTAACTAGATGCTGGAGAATAAGACAGTGGCATGTTTAATAGCCAAAGAGCTTTTGTCCAGAATGACATGTTCGAGGTGTGTGCCTGAAGGTTCATCTTTAAGGCAGTATTATCCAGAGTCTGAAGAGCAGAATTACTGTACGTAAACATAAGTGACTGTTTCGTAGTATTTATGCTTATGGTGATTTCCTATTTCATTAAACCGTGTTACTAACAAAGGGAATTAATAAAGCTAGACCAGCGGGCTTAGCAGGACTCTCCTCCCATATCTTATATCAAGCTCACAGGCCAAGCTTGCAGACAAAGCAGAGAGACATGGGAAGTCCACTAGGTTCAGACAGTTCCTCTGTCCACTCTCCACAACAGCCCAGACTCACTCCCTGGGCAATAACTGCTATCCACAAAGATCTTTGATAGCATCTTTATGTTGTAATAGTCTATGTCTCACAACTTTTCAAAAATAGAACAGAAAGTCTCCATCTACCTGTTATGGTTTGGCTCTAGATAGCTCCTCAAAGCCTCAGGCAGTCACAGGTGGGGCTTTTAGAGGCAGCTGAATCTGGAGTGTGTGATTAAATCCTGGTGCAGTGCTAGGATTAGGGGTACTAGGATTAAGGGCGGGTGGTTACTGATTGGTTTGGCACTGCCTAATCCCAGTAGCCTGAATACAACATAAGGGACAGAAAGTCTTATATTGCCCCTGGCTTGTTTTGCTACCTTCTGCCTGCCATGAACTGTTTTTCTTCTGTTATGTCTCTCTTCCACTGCTCTGCCTTGGAACCAGATGATTATGGACTGCAACAGCTACAAACTGTGAGCTAAATAAACTTTTCCTTCTTCAAATTTGGGTGTCAAATACTTTGGGCAACAAGCAAAGTAACTAAGACATATCCTTCTCCCAGCTTCTCCCAATGACAATACATCATATAACTGGAGTCTCCACCAAGATCTTAGCATCACCATAGAATATAGTTTATCATAGAATATAGTAAAATCATAGAATAAATTTTATGGGAGCTAGGGGCATTTTTTTAGTTCTTACATTGATATTCTCTCTTTGTAATATTTTAAATTATTTTTTTAAAACCAAAAATAGCACCCACACCTACTTCTTGGGTATACTGTGGCATTTTGACACATGTGTACAGTGTGCAGTGTTGTAACAGCTACATATGACATATTGGATATGTATTATTCCTATATACTGGAAACACTTAAAATTCTCCCAGCTCTTGTGACTATTTAATTAATTGGTATGGACCACAGTCATCCCATCATGCTGTGGAACATCAGAAGGCATTGTTCATGTCCGGCACACCCTGTACCCATCAACATCCTCTCTCCATCCCTCCCTCCCCTACCCACACCAGGCTCTGGTGATCACTATTACATTTTCTATTTCTTTGAGATCAACTTTACCTTTTACCCATGAAAGAGAATGTGTAATATTTAACTTCCTTTGCATGACACTTAGCTTAACATTTTACTGTATAGCACTGTTTTAGTCACTTTCCCATTCCTGGGACATAATACCCAACACCCACACATTAAAGGAGGAGGAGAGGTTTTATTTTGGTTCACAGTTTCCAGTGGGTTCAGTCCATGGTTAGCTGGATTCCAGGCAGAAATTGCATGGTAGAAGATCATGGCAGAGAACGGCTGCTCACCTATGGTAGGGAAGAAGCAGAGAGAACAGGGTAAAGCTGGGACTGAAATAGATCCTTCTGGGTCACATTTCAGTTACCACCTTCTGCAACCAAGCCCCACCTCCAAAAACAAGAATTTGGAGGTCATTTTTAAATCTAAACCATAACCAGGACTCTTTGATATTTATTGCACTCCAAGTGGAGAGTCTGTGTGGCCTTCCCAATGCCCCTTTGCCTCATTTATAGGCTCTGCCTAGGTCCGTCATAAAAAGATAGGTCTTGCTGAGTCAGCCAATCCAGCTCTATTAACTTTTATTGCTATTAACGCTCTTGAAGATTTAAGGTTTGGGCTGTTAAAGAGTTTATGTGAAAAGATGTAGAGCTGTCTCATTTCTACAAAGAGACTCTGTCATTCCATGAACTGTATCTTTTGTTGTGTCAAAAGCAAACTTTTGTTTTATCTACATGCCAAACTCAGGCATGAAGAATATTCCTATTTGTGTTCCTCTACTTGGTATTCACTTTATTAAAATCTATAAATCTGCTGAACAAGTTTCTAAACATTTAAACATCACAAATGCAAAACTATTTGCACATTTAATGACTCCTTTTAAATATTTAAACCTTGATTTAGAAGGCAATTAACCACATTCTCTAAAACACTTCAGCGATGTCAATAATTTTAGATGTCAACTTCTTTTGGTTAATTCAGTCACCTTGAAAAAAGAAAAAATTCATCCAAAAAAATTATTTTTGTATATTTTACTTACCCTAATTCAAAGTATTGACACTATGCTTTTGATTCATTTATTTTTCTGTATTTAATCTATACCTCACCAGTGTTACAGTAATCATGACACATGCAAAAGAAAAAACCATGTCCCCAAATTCTGCTAATTTCTGGGGTTTGGAGCACTAATTAAGTGGTCCTCAGCCATGGTCAGGAGTCTGACTGTGGCCTCCAGGATCTTTCAAAACTGGCAAATGCTATTCGTAGGGCCCTCTTTTCAGCTAACCCTCAGTTTAAAATAGAATTTTTGTGATCTTACATTTAAATGTAATAAAGCTGAAGAATTTTTTTTTTAATTTTGCCCTGTGACCTGCGCTTCAAACTCAATTATCATTTCAAACTTTTTTCATTCCATTACAAATTTCTGTCAGTGTTTTTGGCACCATAGGCATGCTTCAGTCACATCTTATTATTACCCGGAGACTTGTCTAAGGGTTTGTAATTATAGAAATGAGACTCTTAGTATATGGAGCTGTCTTTCACCGTGGTCCTTTAGCTTGAAATAAGCCCTAGAACTGTGTTTCTAATTGCTAGTCATCAAATCTTCCTAGTCATAACAAATTTCCTTTTTTTCCTTAAGATGGTTGGTTTGCTCACAATCCTCTGAATCCTCCCATTCAATATACACTTGAAAAATATTCACCTATACCATTTATTCTATTGACCTTGTAATGAACAAATATACAAAAGTGATCAAAAATTTCAGTACATATTTAAAAAATTTAAAAACATTACAATAACAATTGTAATTGCCAAGAACAGGTGTTTGAAATAAGGGGGAATATGCTGAGGAGGGTTAGTGACTTTCTGCAATGTGTCTTTTCTGCAATGGTTTAAAAAAATTAAATATTTATCTTAGCTTTTGATCACCTTTGGCTAATCACATGTTTGTCAATTTCTCTCATATAGAAGCCCAAGTGAGTTCTCACCCATCATCTTCACTGGTGCCGGCACCATGCAGTTCCTGGCTCTTCCCCAAAGACAAAGTGAGCGTGAAAGGTCAATGCTTTGAGTCAATTTGAGACATCAAGGCAGCCAAGGCAGTGAGACTAAAGACACTTAGGAAAGAGGTCTGCCAGGAGTGCTTCAGAAAGTAGAGAGAATGATAGGATGTGCCCAAAGCAGGACAGAATATTTTGAAGGGGATTAACAGCACTGTGCTTTTTATCATAAAGATTTTTAAAATTTAAATATTTACTGCATTTTTTAGTCACCCTTCGTAACTATTACCATTATAGCCATTGTTTTATATTTGAAAGGTATCCTTTAATACACTTAATTAAACGACATTTTCTTTTCAGCTTTTCAGTGATGGAGTTGTCTCATCTTGGCGTACGCACGAGTGCATGTGTGTCTCCTTCAAAGCAATACTCAGGAATTTTTAGATAGGATCTTTGTATTTTGAGAGAGACAAGATGTTCTGCTGCCAAGCTGACTTCTTTCAAGCCACAAGACAGGGGTCAGTCACCCTACAGGGATGTCTATTTCTTTTTAATGGCAAATAATGCTTTAAACTCCCACTCTGAGCCCCAGACCATTCCCCAGGTATGTTGGGAAAAAGACGGCCCCTCCTCCAGGCTGCCTCAGGAGCAGGACTAAAAGGCTGTCCTGATACACAACTTATACAGGTGATCTCATAGTGGATGGGGGTCCAACAGCCCCCAGTGCATTCTGTGTAAACCACACTCTGGGGCTTGGGCCATACCCATGTAGTCACCATAGACAAGAGTTGAGCATGCTGATATTTTTAATGAAAATCTTAAAGTCACAATATTTTGTATTTTCCCATTGAAAACATTTCTAATTCATTTCTCAGCAATGGAAATACTCAGATGTTTAAGCTTCATTCAGACTCCTACTGCAACACTTTTCTCATTATTTGCTTTTGTGGATCATTTAAATCTTACAGTGCACTATTAGGTAGCACATGACTGCACCTATGTACACATGTGAAAATTCAGGTGTACAGGGATAATGTTGTGGTTGTTTTATTAGTAGAATCGTTTTCTATAAATTATTCTGCAAATTATTATTATTGTTCCTTAACAATATACTGTTCGTTTTGCACAGTATTAGACTTACAGATTTAACTCCTTCTCTTAGTGTTCTTGGAGCCTATTTCCATTAATTTATAATCATTACAAAGAATTTTCAAATACAGGGAAAAAAGTTACCCTATTTAACTACTTAGAAAAAATCTGTAAGTAATAGTCTATATCTTTCTCTCAGCATGTATGCAAATGCAGGCATAAATTAAATTCTCCAAAAGGCTGTCAAAGAATAAAGTTAATTGACTCAAACAAAAGACAAAATCTTTATTAGTTGATGCAAATGGTTTCAGAGAAAACCTGAAAACTAGGAAGCCCCCAAATCAAGGCAAGACCGGAGTTCTGGAGGGCAAGGCAAAGACAGGTTATGTGTGCTTGGGTTCTAGCCTAGGCTGTACTTTTTCATTTCAGGCTCTGACTGCTGCAGGTCACTGGTACAATTTCATTCCAGCAACTGTCAAAACATTTCTTTTGAAAACTGTGTAGGCAAATCTTGTGGATTTCTAAGGTTTTGGGGGGGAAGAAGGAAAAATTGGAAATAGTAGAATGGGGAGAAAAGGAAAAGAAAAGAGGATCAAAACAGGAAAGCAGGGCTGTGTTGTAGTCTATTTACAGATCTATCCTATAAGTACTCAGTTTCTGAAATTCAATTCTACCCAAATCTAATAGAAAAATAAGAAAGGTACAAAACAGCAGCAATGGATATGCTTTTTAGCCAAAAAATTTCTTTTTAAAAGATGCATAAGACATAAAAATCAAATTTTTCCACATGTGCTTATTGTAGAAAACATTGATTGTCTTCCTGGTGAAGATGGGAGACAGAAAATGAACATTCTTCTATTTCCTCCCACAACCTTCCCACCTTGCGATAACTGTTAGTTATATCCCCATTTTTCACAATAAATTAGCCTAGGCTTAGATGCAAATGTCTTAAATTCTCACTTCGTTCATGAGTGCACCATTTTTTAATTATTTATTTTTAAACCTAGCAATAAAATAAAATTTAGACTTTTTAAAAAAGTAAATATTCATGAGATCATTTTTGCTTTCTTTTTGTATAAAATGTTATAATTGATCATCCTTTTATTTAGGTATAATAATTTTTAGGGCCACAAAAGGTGACACTAAATAACCTTCTAGAACCTGTCTGATCAATAGAACTTTCTTGCAGTGATAGATAAATCCTCAGTTTGTGGCTCTCGAGTCTTAACAGGTTGACTAGTATGAAGGAGAACTGACTTTTCTGTTTATTTGATTTCTTTTCAATTCATTTATTTTCACACAGTTAGTTGAGATTACATAGGGTTGGTTGCTAGTGCATTAGACAGCTAATCTCCAGAGAATAGTACACAAGGTATCTTCATGACTTGGGACAGAAACAGATTTTATATACAGGACACAAAAGAATGGAGCATAAAAGAAAACATTGATAGCATGCATTACATTAAAATTGCTAATATATTTTACACAAAGATAACATTAAAAGTGTACAAAAGAAACCACAGAGTGGGAGAGGATATTTCCAACATCTCTTTGCTATAACATAAGAAAAGCACAGACAATTCTAAATGGGCAAGGTATGTGAATAGGCCTTTATCTATAAAGGTTATTCAACTGGCTAATAAACATATGAAAAGGTGATACGCTTCTTCAGTCCTAAGGAAAATGAAAACTGAAGTTCAGTATAAGCTTGCTAAACTCAGCAAGACTGTGTATTACTAAGACATGGTGATGTGAAGCAATTAGAGCCATTATGCATTCATGGTAAAAAGGGAACTTGGTGCAACAGTTTTCTGAAACTACATGGCATTATCTATCAAAGTTGAACACATCCATCCTCCAGGAATAAGCTTTTGCAGTCCCAGGTATGAAAGAGTAGAAATGCTTGCACCTACGCCGAGAGACACAGACATATTACACACAACAGTCAAAGCCCGGAGACACCTTGAATGTCAAGACTGAAACGCTAAATTCTGCTCAGTCATAGGTGAAATTGTATACAATACTGTGCACACTGGAACTGCATTTACTTGTCATAATAAGGATACATCTCCCTAACACAATATTGAGCAAAGCAAAGTAGACATAAAAGAATGACTCCACATCTATAAAGTTCAAAGATGGTAAATTACAGCACTAAAAATGAGATTTCTAGTTACCTAGGGAAAGGAGCAGAGGCAGTAGGTAGGTGGAGGCCGTTATGAAGGGGACTTCTGAGAGATTGGTGCCTTTTTACACTGATCTTTTGGTGATTACACAGATGTTTGTTTTATGATGCAAAACATTTGAATTTTGAATATGTTATTCTTCAGTAGAGAGTGTTGTTTGAAGATATTAAAAACTCAGTAAAAAAAAAATCAGAGAAAAAGTTGAGAATGACTCACTTCCTGAAACATAAATGCTTTAATTCTTCAAATGATGAACATTGGTATTAATAATAGATACATAAAATTTCACTTTTAATTTGCATTTTAGATAATTAATGATGCTTCTAAATATTTGTATAAATGTTGTCTGGTAAAGATATCCAATCATCTAACAAACAAATAACAAATGTTTTCCTCAGTTTGTCCTTTAATTCTGTTTATAAGCATAATTCTGCCATGCTGAAACTTTCATTTTTATTTTGTTAATATCTTCGTATAATTTAATTTATGGCCTCTGGGGTTTTAAATTGGTTACCATAACTTTCTTTACCCCAAAATTATAAAAATCATTTGCCTGTATTTTTCTCTAATCTTTTAATGGTTCATTTTGCACTGAAATTTTTATTCATCTAGATTTGTTAGTGTTTGTGATGGGATATGACCTAAATCTTTTTTTCTTTTGCTTATCTGAACATTGTCCAGGCAACATTTTTTGAATCATGCATGCATAATTCACAGTGTCGGTAACCTATCCAATTGCCATTTACATACATGTCTGTGTGCACATGTATAAGACATACCTCAACATGTGTATAAGTTAGATCCCTTTAGGTACTTGTGTTTGTGTCTGGGTTCTCAGTTATGGTAGATTTATTTGCATATTTCACCTTTTACCAAAGTCATGATGCTCTAGTTACTGTGACTTGTTATGTAACAATCCATGATTGAAGGCTTTGCTTAGTGTTCTGGCTCCACCACTCACATGTCAGTGACATGTCAGGTTCCCAGGTAGCCTCATGTGTGCCTCTCTGTCCACAAGGCATCTGATCCTCCAGATCTTCTGCTGGTGTCTGCAGGTTCGATCTGGGCAAATTTCTCCCTTTTGTGACATATGGCTGCCAAGGTCACAAGTGTGGTCTCAGGTGCTTACAAGGCATAACCCTGGAGTAGGCACTACAATATTTCTGGGGTCCTATTTGTACAGCAAGCCACAGATCACCCATGCAGCCTAATGCTTCCCAACATAGTCATGCAACATGGAAGTGATCCAGTTGGGCATGAATCACACCATTGTTGGGGTGGGTACCTGTCAGTGCTGTCTTTTCAGATCCACAAGTGACATCTTTGTCTTGGTCTTGTCTACAGTAGGAATGAATGCCATAGATTCTTCTAGCTTTTATCAAGAAACAGAAGCAGCTGCAAATCACAGAGGTTTGCTTTCTCCTATTTATCAATATGGTCCCTGAGTAACATCAAATACAATGTGGAATTTATAAAGATGATCTATAGTTTCTCCCTTTGAAATACTGATGCAATGAATCTCTGTAATAAAATTTCTATGCTTGAACCCCTCATCTTCCATGCCTGAAAAGAGCCCTTGATTTTCAATTTCCGTTGTTAGTTTATGCACTGTTATATTCTATTTACTAGCATTTTATTAAAGAATTTGCCCCTCCTCATCACACAGGAGACTAATAATAGTTTGCATGTCGGGGGACACACATTTTTGTTTTGCAAATGAGACCCATCAGTCCAAAGAGGGAAAACAGGAGACTGAAATAAATGAGAAAGGATGCCTTTGAGTTCTATTCATGGAGTTTCCTGCTGCTTCCTATTACATTCTAGTACTAAAAATTCCTCAAACTGTCCTAGGGCTGCTTTTTTCATTGTTGTTAGTTTGGTGTTTGAATAACTCCAAAATCCTTTAGAAAGACACAACCTGATGACAGTGATCAGCAGAGTCCAGTTAACAGTTAATAACAGTAAGTTATTCAAATTGTGCTTACATGTAACCCATCTGTTGCCAGAGCCCATTAGCTTACAATGGATAAACAAATGTTATAAATGGTATTTCCCCCCAGAACCTCAAGGCCACCTCCTTTTTGATGAAAGAGTCTGTAAATTGGCCTCACCTCAGATTTTTGGAGGTGCTGCTAGCTACTGTGCAGTATATGGCAGTATATGTCATGCTTTCCCCATCTGTTCCTCGAGGAGGACATTTCACGAGCATCTCACATCATGTGTGTGTTGTGCCTAAAGTCTCTTCAGTATAGCAGTGTAGGCATGACAAGACCACTCTGTCACTTTGACAGCAGTGCTTGGGCCCACACAATGCATAACACATGTCTTTTGATAGCTTTGACTCTGTCTACTCTCCAAACTCAGAGAAAGCCCCCAGGTTCCTTGTGCTATGACCTTGGGATGGGTTACCCTCCTCCTTCCTTCTTTGCTTCCTCCTCCTCCTCCTCCTCCATCCTGCTGCCCTCATGCAAGTCACCCCAAGACATAATCAATGTGTTTATGAGGTACTGAGGAGCCACAGCTGACTGGCTCTAGGTAACTTTAGCTGGCTCTGAATGAGGTTTTGCCTATGTATGTTTTATTTTTGTGCACACTTTTCTGCAGAGTTTTAGAAAAAAAGAGAAGAAAAATGTGAAATAAAATTGATATCAATCTAACACAGAGTATAAAATTAGGGAATTAATCATCTTCAGCTATCTCCAAACGTTCATCACTTGCCTCCATATGTAAAGTACAGGAATAAGTACATATTCAATGGATTTATTTCAAAGATTAAATTACACAGTTTGGAAAATTCATTTTAAACCTCACACTTTTTAAGAAAATTGGATATTTTGAAATCCTTGAGATTATGAAGTTTTGTGCTTTTAGGTTTGTATGAAGAAATATACCTAAACTAAGTAAAATTCCAGCAATAATGGCAATGAAATTTTCCAGGCCATCTAAAATTTGGTCTCAAAACTTTTATCTAAAATTTTCATCTAAAGCCAAAGGTAAGAGAGAATGTAATGAAATCAATGATTCATTCTGCTTAAAATTTGAAGCTGTTTTGCCTTTAAGTGTTCTAAAATATTAAGAATACTTTTGACACTTAAGAATATCCTAAGAGGGGCTGGGGATTTAGCTCAGTGGCTTGAGCGCCTGCCTGGCAAGTGTGAGGTTGTGAGTTTGATCTCCAGTACAAAAAAAAAAAAAAAAAGAATATCTAAAGAGAACTAGATTCCTTTGATACAATATTAGAGTTAGAAAACTTTAGAAAAGAGCCCCTTGGCAGAGAAGCTGTGAGAACAGATTAACTTGTTAGGTACTTGAGAAGATGAGAAAAGCCACAGTACTTCAGCAAGAGTGGTGCTGGTCCTCAAAGAATGAGTCCTTGGAGTTGATGGGAGGCACCATATATAGATGAAATGATGCCACTAATGTGATAAAGTTAGCTTTTCAGAGTAGAGCTTATATGGGGAGAAAGAGTTATTTATTCAGTACTTTTTAGAGCAATTCTACATCTATTTTGAAGACAACAAGAACAAAAAAATTCACCCCTTTTAGGAGAGAAACAAATCACAGCTTTTGCAAGTGTTGTTCCATCTATCATGAGTCCTCTTCTACTTGTCTGCCTCCCACACAGCCTCTGCAAACAACCTCAGTGCTTTGCTCACGGCTGTGGCCTGGTTCCCTTTATTTTTTAATTTTATTTTATTTAAACAGGAAAAAAGCAAAACAGAAAAAGGGGTAGAAACAATACAGAATTTCAGAAAAAAATAAACAGTAAGAAATCACTAATGGATAAATTACATATTGTCTTCTTAGACATAGTTGTTTAAGTTACAAAATTAAAGCATACAAAGAGGACATTCAAACAATGAGGCTGCAAAGAAGTTCAATGATCCAATAACAACTTAGCAACATGGTTATCAATCCTACACACTTAAATATACATGCAGTTATATACTCTAGAGCACTTTCTTTTCTTCCTTTTGCTTTTTAAGTCCATTATCTGTTTAGTTATATCCTATTTCAGGTTGCTCAGTACCTTACTATCCTGTTTTGTTGTTGGTATTTACTTTTTAATCACCTTATATTATTTTGTTGCTTTGTCTTTAAATTTCTCCCCATCCCATGCCCCATGGATCAGCTTTGGTGTAGTAGAGAGGTTTTTGGAGGCATTTTGTTACTTTGGTATGTACTTTTTTTTTTTTAAGGTAGCAAAATACAGCAGAACAAGACAGAATAAACCCATGAGAGGCAGTGCAGTGAAATTGGCACAGAACCTCACAGCAGGTCACCAGGACACCAGCAATAGGCACAATAGTACATACATCCCATTCTATTCTTTTTTTTTTTTTTTTTGGTACCCGGGATCAAACTCATGATGGCATCCTTACAAGGCAGGCGCTTATGCCACTGAGCTAAACTACCAGCCCCCATCCCATTCTATTTACATTAGCTGTTCTTTCAATTGGGTAGAGCAAAATGGAAGGAAATATCGAACTTATAAAAACAGAATATTGAATAGAGCAGTACCATTAATCAAAACTGAGCAAAACAGTGACAAAAATATTTGCCTTCAAAGAGATGGTAGAAGGAAATCCCTCTTATTTGCTATATTGCATATAGTTAACCTTGAAAGTGATACTCAGATCTCTGGCTCCCACTTCTCCCACTTGCTAACAGGGGGATGTGTGTGTGTGTGTGTGTGTGTGTGTGTGTGTGCGTACTCAGGAATTATAGATAGTTCTCGCCCTGGTGCACTGGCGTCTCGTGAGGCCCCCAGCTGCTTACCAGGGTAGTGAGCAAGCTGCCTATTCTCCCAGCGCCCCAGGTTCCACCATGATGCAGAAATCTATCTTCACCAGCTGACTCCTCACAGGCAGTGTGTTAAATCACACTTCAAATCTGAAAGTGTGCATATTACCTTGTGTGCTGACATGCCACTTACCCATCAAGGACTTCTTTGATACTCACCCTGTGCAAAAGGCGTGATTTTTTTTTTCTATTTCTCCTTGAAGGAGTCTAGGAATTTCTCTTTTTTCTTTTCCTTTTTTTTTCTTTCTTTTTTTTTTTGAAGGTAGTAAAATATAACAGAACAAGATGGAACAAAGCCAATTGAAACAGTGTAGTGAAACTGATACAGAACTTCACAGCAGGTTACCGGGATACCAGTAATAGGTACCATAGTATATATTGTTTTCTTCACAATAAGTCTTTCAATCAGGTATAGCAAAATCAAAGGAAATACAGAACACTATAGAACTTATCCAAAATTTATATATATATATATATATATATATATATATATATATATATATATATTTTAAGAGGAAGGCTTTAACGGAACTACAGTATTATAGACTCAAAAGTAGAACCATTAAAGTATGTGCTTCTATTAAGGCAATTAAAATATTTTCCACTGTTTTATTATCTTTTAAAATGCCATATGTTGGCCATATCATGAAGCTTCCTCCCAGAGGGTAGATGGGGAAAACGTGACAGATGCTTCATGGTAGCCAGCAGCCCCTAAATTTTGAGAGAAGGCCAATCTAGGGAGTCCTTGTCTAAAGGGAGGAGAGTTTTGGCTCCTTGTGGGTGGATACTGTTACTAACATTTGTTTATCACGAAGCTAGTGGGCTCTGGCAACAGATGGGTTACAGGCAAACACAATTTGAATAACTTAGTGTTACTAAATGTTAACTGGACTCTACTGATCACTTTCATCAAATGGCAAATATCAGTCCTAGGCTTAGCATAACTGCAAGAGGCTGTTTCATTGAGCCCCTTTCCATAACTGGTTCCAACCAAAGCACACAGCTACTGGCTTGTTTCTCAAGGAGACATGAGACTATTCATCACTCCTACATGCAAAATGTATACAGTTAATGGAAATTCCTCAACTTTTAGGTATTTCAGTGAGACTAAAGGTACAAAAGCATAAAGAGAAGATTTCAGGAAAGTATAGTGAGGATACAAACAGTCCTTATTTCCTAAGGTTTTTTGACAGTGGTGCAAAAGCTATGCACATTCAGCAGGAACCATACTCAGAATTTGAAATACTGATCTTTATTAAGAATGGTGATATGTGGGCCAATCCTCTCATGAGAAAGTGGTGGTGGCTGTGACCTGAAGCTCCTAAGCAGCTCTACAATGGCAGGGCATTAGCGTTCCACAGCAAATCCTGTGTCTGCAGGTTGTTTGTTGATGCTGTTTTTAGAAACAAATATCAGCAAGTTACATAAGATACTCAGTATTGTACTATAAAATAGACTTTGTAAGACATGATTTTGCACCACTGTAGGTTGCTAGGAGTGTTCTGAACACACTAATGTTAGGAAAGGCTGAGCCATGCTGTGAGTAGCTTAGGCATATCACAAGCAGTTTTGACTTACACTATTTGCAGTATTTGGCTCCATTGGGAGGCAATTCCATCTAAAGTTGAGAAGCAACAGATGGAGTCAGGTTATTTTCCAAAGTGGTGGAAGATTTCAAGTGTGAGATTTCAGAACCGGGCCACTTGCCCAAAGGCTCGTAGATCACTGTGAAGATTTCCACACTGCAAGTGCTGAAACTGGTTCCTGACACAGGGAGATGAAGAAGATTGGGCCTTACACTGAAACTAAAAAAACTTAAGACAGCACTGGGCTGCAGTCTGAGCCTGCTCTAGAAACACTGAGAAGAGTGAAGACCCATATAACTGTAGGCTAGAACTTGGCTGGCCTTCCAACGCTTACGAGGGTAGCAGCTACAGAAGCTCTCCTGTGGTGGGGAGAGGATGTGGGTAATAAACAGAAGTGGAGTTGCCCAGAATCATGTCCACTAGGTCCAGGTGGAGGGGTCAGGACACCTCTGCAGGTGGAAATGGAAGAAATATGTACAATGTTGTGACCAAGGGCAGGGGAAGAGCCCTCACCTGCCCGCATAGACAAAGTAGGTTTCCCTTGGGTCAGAGAAACCGCAAGGGAGTGGGTCCCGCAAGACACCATCAAGAGTCCTCAAAACATTATGGGAGAAGCAGGCCACAGAGCACCAAGCCAGCCAGAGTGGAAAGCAAGAATTGTCCTGTTCCTTCTCCCAACTACTTTTCCCCAGGGCCTCATTTGGGAATAATACAGCAAATAATGGGAAGTCAGCAAGACATGTCCCCTGCTCTAAGAAGCAAGTCCAAATTGGCAGAGGGAAGATTATATTAAGTTAATTTTGTCATTTTGATGATTATAAGGAACTAGACTTTATAAATTCTGGATTAAGAGGGTTGGCCTCAAAGCAAATAGTGCATCATTTCCTAAGACTAAACGGAAAAGTCACAAGCTTGCAAAAAAAGACAATACTACCACTGATCAAAATTATAGATAAAATAAAGCCATGTTTTGATTCCCAACCACCCACTGAGGTTGTTCAATATGTAATTTTTATAAGAAAAATCTGTCATTCCCCCTCAGCACCACTTTGAATCATAAACGAAAGTTGTTCAGGTAGAAAAGTTCACTCAGTTTAAATTTTTCTTTTAAGTGTGATTTAAAACTTTGTGAACTGAGAATATCCTACAATATTTCATTTTCCTTTGAATGAGAAAGCTTAGCTCACTGAGCAGAGGTGTGGAAGGAAGAGGTCATTGTCTCTCTCTGCCTCCTCTTACACTCAAGGAAAAGCATGACTCAGAGTTCAAGAGTTGCCTTCTGTGCCATGGCTGATTAGTAGCAAAACAACTTCTAACTCTTCACCCTTCCTCTCCTGATCCGCTCCAACAATGCCACAGCCTGCTGGAGCTATGCCCCCAGTCTGAAAAGAATCCAAAAATAGAAAAGAAGTGGGCAGTTTTCCTAACAATGCTAATCAGAAGCTACAGCTTTCTCCCAAAGAGTGTCAAGGAGGTTCTCTCAAAGTAAGCTTCCAGGCAGTGTAGGAAGTTTAATTATTTTCCTCATAACTCTTTAGTCATCTCCTTGTGACCTGAGGCAGATTGAAATACAACTTGTATTTGGCAACACAAGTCAGAAGACATTCGATACAAGCATGTCCAAGAGATCCTCTTCATCTAGTTTATTATTTTACTTTGACAGCTTTAAACAACTTTCAGAATTTATCTTTGTGTTTACTTAAAAACACAATGGCTAACAATGTGAAGACAGAATATTTTGAATGGAATTAATAATGACCTAGTATATTTTCTTCAAATTAACATAAAAATCATGCTTAGAAATTTAAGTGGATTCCTAGAATGAAACTGAGTAGACTCAAAATCAGGTTAAAGGATCTTTAGTCTCAAAATAACCCATATGGCAGCCTGGAAGTGCTTTGATGTGCGGTGAGGCATTATGTCACCAAATAATTCTGTGAAAAAGTGAATCTGTTACCTGAAAGCATAGCATCACCATTTCCCAGTGTCTTTTAAGGAGATGACAGGGCACCCAAGATGGAGAATTCTGGCGGCACCACTGTGGAGGCCCAGAGTTAGGGCCATACTCATCAGGACTAAAAGATGGAAGGCCACAGGGCATTCCAGGGAACAGTAACTGCAGGTGGTACTCGGGGCACAGGTATGACGGTGCCTGTTGTTCACCAAGAGTGTGATGCAGCAAACGATCACTGGATCCCTCTTTAAGAGTTTAGGGAGCAATGAGCTTAGTCACTGCCTTAGTCTGCCAGGGCCACCATAACAACATTGCACGGTGGGGGGGCACTTTATGCAGCAGACACTCACAGCTCACAGTTCTGGAAGCAGGAAATCTGAGGTCATCAATAGAAGATCCTCTGGCGAGAGCCATTTCCTTCCTCTGGCCATGGGGTCCCATGGCTCCTGTCCCTGGAAAGACAGGAAACTCTGAAGCTTAATCCTCTTACTATAGAGTATACTCATAGCAGCATTCATCCCACTATGAGGCTTCCCCTCTCTGATCCCCTCTAAACCCATTTCTCCCCAAAGGTTCCACCACTAAAAGACACCATGGCAGGAGCTCAAAATTCAACATATGGATCATAGGGGTATGCAAGCATTCAATCTACAACATTCTACATTTATCTTTTGAAATTTCAGTAACTACAGATGAAGGGAGATTTTCTGTTTCAATTGCACAGACTCAGGTAACAGACAAGTGAAAGAAAAAATGTGTAGAATACAAGTAAGGGAAGCTGAATCTGACTTATGGGAAAAAGAGGGGCACACGTTACTATGAAAAATGTGATTCACCTAACTTCTCCCAGGTGAATGTTTCACTGATCTCCAGTCAACTATTAATGGAAGACAGCAATGAGCTAAATTGCATGTGGACTTCCATTGATATCTATTCATTCAAAATCTTGAAGACCATGCATACAGTGTCAATTTGAGTCATTCTTTCTGCCCAGAAGTTACTGGCCCCCTAAATTCATGTACTCAGGTTCATTTGCTTGCTGGCATCCAAATCAAAAGAGGATATTTATTTTGGCAAGGAGGAAATGGGGGGGAGATGGAGTGGCTCATTGCCTCAAATTACCATCTCATTGCGTATAGTAAGGGACAGAAGGGAAGAAGAGCACAGAGAGATTTGCAGATCGCCACACTTGCTTTTTCTCATTCATCTGTCTTCAGCTCATGATCCTCTTTCTGTTGGATAAGAAACCAGGCTCCTGGCTGCTTAGGTCTGACATCTGCATAGTCTGTCACTTCATCTAGGCTGGGGAGAGGAGAGGGTTTGATTTATCTCTAAAGCCAACACTAACACCAACAGGTTGCTTATCTCTAAAATAAAAAACTCTAACCTTTAAAGTTCCGCATGCAGTGCCAGTTACAAGGATCCCCTTACTTATTCTAGCCATCAGTCTTGAGGCCCTTGAGGTGCTACATCATCCGGCTGGCTGCTCATGTTCACGTGACACATAGATTCTATTGAGAATAGCTGAAACACATGCAAAGGGAAGTCAGATGCTTCAGCCTTAAAAATTTTCACTAAAAGGTGTTAAGTCAAATATAAATGAAAAGCCATTACACCTTCTAAAAGGGATTTTTACTCGTAGGCATCATGCATAAAAGCTTTCTTTCATAACCTGTGCAGTTTTACTTATATTTTGGTAAGGTTAATGCAGTATCTCCCACCCCAAATATCATTTCTTCTTTCCTGCAAGTACTGCCAATTAGCCGTCTGCAGCCTTGTCTTTTGTTGTGAAGGTAGCTTTCCCTGCTGATGGTCACTCAGAACACATTCCACACTGGAGGGGATATGAAAAAGGATTGGAGAGTCATTAATTTCTTCTTATCAAATTTAAGCACTACTAGAAATTTAGAAAGAGTAGCTCTTGGGCTGAGTTAATCTAATGTCCAATGTTTAATCTTATCTATCCTGCAGACAGCACTCTAAAATATTAGAAACTTGACAAATAGTTGCAAAGATTACAAGCAGACATGCAACAAACCAATATAAGGGAGAAATCACAATAGATCCCACACAAATCCAGGAAATCATCAATACCAACTATGTGAACGTATATTCTAATAAAATGGAAAACACTGAAGAAATGGAGAGATTCCTAGACATAATTCAATAGCCAAAATGAAATAAAGAAGACATAAAAATTCTAAATAACCTGATATCAGTCAATGAAATTGAAAATGTAATTAAAAATTTACCAACAAAGAAAAGCCCAGGCCCTGAAAAATTCACTGTTGAATTCTATAAGAAATTTAGAGAAAAACAAATGCCAATAATCCTGAAATTCTTTAAATAAATTGGAAGGGAAGCAGTGTTTCCAAAATCATTTCTGGAAGCAAGTATTACCCTGATTCCAAAAACCAGAGAAAAATCAAACCCAAAAAGAAAAGTACAGGCCAATCTCCATAATGAGCATAGATGCAAAAATCCTTAATAAGATACTGGCAAACACAATGAAGCAATTTATCATGAAGACTGTATTTCATGACCAAGTGGGATTCATCTCAGGGATGCAGGGATGGTTCAACATACTCAAATCAATAAATGTAATACAGAATCAAAGACAAAAATAACACAATCATTTCAATAGATATAGATATTGAAAATATCTATATAGAAAATGAAGTTGGCAAAGTCCAATATCCACTTATGATAAAAAAAAAACTCTATGGAAATTTGGAATAGAAGATCTTTACCTCAGTCTTATAAAATCCATCTATTACAAACCAACAGCTAATATATTAAATGGTGAAAAACTGAAAGCTTTCACTATAAAATCAGGAACAAGACAAGGATGTCCATTATCACTACTCCTATTCAATATAGTTCTGAAACATTAGCCAGAGCAATTAGGCAACAGAAACAAATAAAAAGAATAAAGGGATAAGAAAGGAAGAAGTTAAATTATTATTACTTTTAGATGATGTGATACTCTACACAGAAAACCCCAAAAATTCCACCAAAAAACTTGCAGATTTAATATCCAAATTCAGTAGTGTGTAGTGAGATATAAAGTCAACACTTAAAAATCAATAGTATTCCTATACGTAAGCACAAACTCAAAGACAGAGAAATTAGGGAAATCACACCTTTCACAATAGTATATAACAAACTGAAATACTTAGGAATTGTCTAACAAAGAATGTAAAAGATCTGTACAGTGAAAATTGCAGTACTCTAAAAAAGGAGATCAAGAGGGTATCTAAAAATGGAAAGATATCCCTTCTGCTTGGATAGGAAGAACCAACACAGTGAAAATGGCCATATTCCCAAAACTGGTATACAGATTTAATGCAATCCCAATCAAAATACCATTAGCATACCACACAGATCTAGAGGAAACACTACTAAAATTCATTTTCATTTGGAACGAGAAAAGATTTAGATCAGCAAAAGCAATTCTGGGCAACAGAGGCAAGGGAGGGGGCATCACAATCCCAGACCTGAAGCTATACTACAAAGCTACTGTGGTAAAATCAGAACAGTATTGGAAAAAAACAAACAAACAGGCTTGAGGATCAATGGAAAAGAATGAAAGATGCAGATGCAACCCCAAACATTTTCAGCCACCTTATGTTTGGCAAAAGACACAATATTGTTGGGAGCCATTGAAGCTGGAAATTGACCACACATGCAGGGCTGGAGCATGGCCCTTCCAAGAACAAAGAATGCCCAGGACTAGCCACATGAAGCTGTTTCAGCCCAGAAAATACCTAACCCCAAGACAATCTGAACAGTGGATTGTCAGTGGGGTGTCATGTGACATTAAGTTGCTAAAAAGGTATAAACAAATGTCCCCCTCAGTGAGGGCATAGTTCCTCCCCTCCCATCCAGAGAGTAAGGGCTGCACCTGACCCCAGCTTTGTCTCTTCTTTATTTTTTCATCCTTTTGCTGTCCTTCACCCAAGGAACCTCGAGGGCCATGTGGGTCGTGGCAAAACATGTTTACTGGAAGAAAGTTGTTACATAAACGGTGGTGCGAAAAGTGGCTTTTCATATTTTGAAGACTAACACTAGACCTGTGTCTAACACCATAGACTAAACTAAAGTCAAATGGATCAAAGACACAAATAGTAAAACAGAAACACTAAACTTACTGGAAGAGAAAAGAGAAATCTCAAAGATATAGGTGCAGGCAGAGACTTTATGAACAAAACCCAGACTGCAAGGGAAATATTACAAAGAATCAACAAATGAGATCTCCCCTTATTAGAAAAGTTTTTCACAACAAAAGAAATCACCAACAGAGTGAAAAGATAACCCACCGAGTGGGAAAGATGTATAGCCCTTTGTCCCACAGACAATATGTAAATTGTCTAGAATTGTCTAGAATATGTAAAGAATTGAAAAAGTCAGACCCTCGCAAATTCAAAGTCCCAATCCACAAATGGGCATCTGAGATAAATGCACACTTCTCAGATTAAAAAAATACACATGGCAAATAAGTACATGAAAAAATGTTGAACATCATCGGTCATTCAATAGACGTAAATTAAAACAACACGGAGATTCCAGCTCACTCCAGGAAGCACGGTTGTCCTCAAGAAATCAAACAATAACAAATGGTGGCTTGGCTGTAGGGGAAAAGGAATCCTCCACTCTTGGCGGGAGTGTAGAGTGGTGCATTTTTGAAATCAGTGTGGAAATTCCTTAAATCTAGAATTAGAGATACTATTGATCCCAACTATTCCCCTTCTGGGTATCTTCCCAGAAATGGTATGTGTGCACCCGTGCGTGTTTGTAGCAGCACAATTCATAATAGCTAAATCTTGGAAAAACGCAAATACCCATCACTGAGGAAGGGATAAAAAAAAGTATAGTATTTTTATACAGTGGAGTGCCACGCAGCCATAAAAGATAAACTGGAGACTTACGGGAAAATGGATGCAACTCAAGACCATATTCAAGTGAATCAATCAGACCCATATGTGTGAACATTATATTGTATCACTAGTGTGAGAAACTAGTGTGAGAAATTGTACAAAATCTGCAAAATGTACAAAATGTACAATAGATACTGTGAATTGAGAAGAAATGGTTCAAAAGAAAAAAACTGTGATGGGAGAAAGGAGAAATGAAGAAAAGAAAAAAGAAAAATATTTATAAGCAAGTGAGTTAGGATAGTGTTTTGAAACTGTTTTATGATTTTTACCTTTTTTCTCTTTAAAATAAAAAAATAAGATAATATGAGCAGGGGAAATCCATCTTCACAGTAGATTTGAGGTAAGAAACACAGTGACCTAGTTAACTAGAGAAATCTAGTATTTCAATGAAGCAAGCTTTGCCCTGCCAGAAAAGCATATCAAGCAAATACTTCAGAATCCTCTCCCTTTATAAACCAGTGTGACTCACCACTTATCAGAAACCACACAACTTACTAATTGCAAGTCAAGAATTGGAGTTTAGTAACATCTTAAGGATTTTTTAGGTACAAATACAAAACTGTAAAGATGTTTGAATATAGAATGCAAAAATTCATGTCTCTGTTATCCACTAAGAACATACATTTTTGAGTAAGACCATCTTTTGCCAACCAAAAGGAATGTGGTTTTGGCCAATTTTATGACTATAAACAACACATATGGTAACAATTTATTGAAACCATTTCATTACATCTACAGCATATTGACAATAATCAAGACTGCATTACTTCAGGACCATTACATTTTTATAAATAAAGAAAATTACATAATAGTTGTTTATGTAACCAGAATTGATAAACAAAATTTTAAACAGATACATTTAAGTAAATGAACTTCCTAAGATTTAATTTTCCTAAACATTTAATACTAACACTACAGTAGAGAACACAAGAAATTATTTTGACTTTAAAACCTCTTTTGAAAACATTTTGTTATGAATTTTATTAATAGTTATCATTATCTTAAGCCTCATTGCTTTAAACAAAGATGCTGACATAATCCCTATGCATTACATTTTTTAATTCTTAAAAAATATTCTTCTTAATACAAACTGTCTCTATTTAGATATGTTTTATTCAGGTTATATTGCTAACATGTGTAACCAATTTAATCTAAAAATATAACATTTGTATTATTAGATTATGCCACCATACTCAGAGGTTACTAGCTGTTTACTAACTCATGTTTGTATTCCAAACTGTGTTGCATATAGATGTCTAGGAAAAATCTCATATACTTGAGGTAGGGAAAAAAACTTTGTTTCTGTGTATTGCAAGGCTTTTCTGTAAAAACAAAGTGATTAAAAACACTTGCTTAAGTATTTAATTAAGCAAAGATTAGATAGTAAAATAATAGCAATTTATCTATTACAGAAAAGTAAGCCTTTCAGAGCATCTTTTTTTTACTTAAAGAGAAAAAAAACAGAAAGAAGGTAGAAATATTACAGAATTTCAAGAAAAGAAGATAAACAGTAAGAAATCACTAGTTAATAAATTACATATTGTTCTTTTAGAAATAGTTATTCAAGTTACATAATTAAAACACACAAAGTGGCCACTAAAGCAATGAGAGTGCAAACAGATCTGTTCAGCAATCCAACAAGAACCTAGAAATATGGTCATCAGTCCCACACACCTAAACATACATGCAGCTATATCTTTTATAGCGCTTCCTATTTCCTCTTTTTTTTACAATAGCAATTATACATTTTTAAAATTTTATTTAAAGAGAAGACAAAAAATACAGAAAAAAGGGTAGCAACAATACAGAATTCTAAAAGAAAGAGAGAAAAAGGAGAATGAGAAAAAGCCCCACTAAGAAATCAGTAATTTATAAATTATGTACTGTCATCCTGGATGTTAGTTGTTCAAGTAACAAAGTTAAAGGGTACATAATAAATATTCAAACAGTAAGTGTTAGCATTAAGCTATATAAAAAACTAACAGACCAGTAAATCTTAGCTGTTAGCTCTTTACAACAAAAGTTTTCTTTTTTCTTTTTTTTAAATTTTATTTAAAGAGAGGGGGGAAAAAGCAAAACAGAAAAAAAGGGGAGAAACAACACAGAATTTCAAAAAAAAACAGTAAGAAATCACTAGCTGATACATTACATATTGTCTTCCTGGATGTAGCTGTTCAAGTTACAGAATCAAAGTATAAGAAGTGGACATTCAAACAGTGAGGCTGCAAACAGCTCCATTCTCTAATCCAACAAAACCTTAGCAACATAATTATCATTCCTACACCCTTAAATATACATGCAGTTATGTCCTTTAGAGCACCTGCTTTTTCTTCTTTTGCTTTTTAAGTCCATTATCTGTTTAGTTATATCATGTTTCGGGTTGCTCAGTAACTTACTGATCTGTTTTGTTGTTATTTACTTTAAATTTTTTTTTCTTATTTATTATTATTTTATTTATTATATTTTTTTATTTTAAAGAGAATAAAACAAAAGAGGACAGATCTAAGCAGATCAGAACAGAACAATGTAAGGATCATAGCACTTAACAACAAGACAATTGGATATTAACAGTAGCTATCATAATGTCTCTTTCTTTGAAATAGTTGAGCTTAGCTTTACACACAATAATCTCAAACATAATAAAGTAGAATAAAACAACTCAAGAGAATGGAAGTATTCCAAGGCATTCTGAACCAAATAACCAAAGATGAACAATGGCTACTATATTATCTCATTTTCCATAGAAATTCTGTTTATACTAATATACATATTAAAATCCAAAAAGACACAATGTGATAGAACCAATGGTAATAGAAAAACAAAAGCATGGTAGGACTTCAGAGCAAGATGATATTAAATCAACACTGGCTGCCATATTGTCTTGTCTTCAAAGTAACAATTCATACATACCATCACATATATTAAGATCAAACAAAACAGAAAAAATTCATTCCAAACAATGAATGAAGACATAAGACGTCAAAGCAGTATAATGGTGAACCATGATTTCCATAAAATCTTCTGTACTCTTACCATTTCTTACACTAGGGAGACTATACGGTATTTCTACATGTGAGTTTGATTTATTTTGCTTATGATTATGGTCTCAAGTTGCATCCATTTATTTATAAATATCTCAATGTGATCATTCTTTATAGCTGAGTAGTACTCCATTGTATAAAAGTATCACAATTTTTTTATCCATTCCTCAGTTGATAGGAACTTAGGTTGTTTCCAAGATTTGGCTATTACAAATTGTGCTGCTATAAACATGGGTGCGCATATATCATTCTGGTAAGACGTTTTCAGATCTTCTGGGAATATGCCTAAGAGTGGAATAGCTGGGTCAAATGGGGCCTCCAACCCCAGCTTTTTGAGGAATCTCCAGATTGACCTCCACAGTGGTTTTACCAGTCTGCACTCCCACCAACAGTGCAGAAGAGTTCCTTTTTCCCACAGCCTCTTCAGCATTTGTTCTTGGGAGTTTTGTTGAACCTGGCCATTCTTTCTGGAGTGAGATGGAATCTCAGTGTGGTTTTAATTTGCATTTCTCTAATGATCTATGATGATGAACATTTTTTCATGTATTTATTTGCCACTCATATTTCTACATCTGAGAACTGTGTGTTCATCTCGGATGCCCATTTTTGGATTGGGTCTGTGAATTGCAGGTGTCTGATTTTTTAAAATTCTTTATAAGTTCTAGACAGAAGTCCTTTGTCTGAGGGACAGTTCACTAAGATTTTTTTCCCAGTTTGTGGGTTTTCTTTTGACTCTGCTGGAGATTTCTTTGGACATGCAGAAACTCTTTAATAAGATGTGATCCCAGTTATTGATTCTGGGAAGTATTTCCCGTTCAGTTTGGTTCTTGTTCATGAATTTTCTACCTACTCCTATGTCTTCAAGATTTTTATCTACTTTGTCTTCCAACAGATTTAGTGTTTCTGTTTTAATATTTAGATCTTTGATCCATTTGGATTTTAGTTTAGTACATGGTGATAGGCATGGGTCTAATTTTAGTTTTTGGCATATGGATAGTCAGTTTTTCCAGCACCATTTATTAAAGAGACTGTTGTTCTTCCAGTGAACATGCTTGGCCCCTTTATCAAAGATAAGGTGGTTGAGTGTATTTGTAGTTGTATCCTCTAGTCTATTTAATTGATCTTTAGGTCTGTTTTTATTCCAATACCATGTTGATTTTATTACAGTAGCTTCGTAATATAACTTCAAGTCAGGGATTGTGATGCCTCCTGCCTTGGCTTTGCTGCTTAGAATTGCCTTTGCTATTCTAGGTCTCTTCTGGTTCCAGACGAATTTTAGGAGTGATTTCTCTAGATCTATGAGGAATGTTAGTGGTATTTTCATTGGGATTGCATTGAATGTGTATAACAATTTTGGGAGAATGGCCATTTTCACAATATTTATTCTTCCTATCCATGAACAAGGGATGTCTTTCCATTTTCTGAGGTGTTTGATTTCTTTTTTCATGGTATTATAATTTTCCCTGTATAGTTCTTTTACTTATTTCATTAGATTAATTCCTAAGTACTTCATTTTTTTGGATGCTAGTGTGAAAGGTATGGCTTCTCTTATTTCTCTCTCGGTGATTTTGTTGTTAGAGTATAAGAATGCTATTGATTTTTGAGTATTGACTTTGTATCCAGCTACATTGCTGAATTTATTTATTATATCTAGGAGACTTTCAATGGAAATTTTGGGGTCTTCTATGTGGAGTATCATGTCATCTGCAAATAATGACAATTTAACTTCTTCTTATCTTTACTCCTCTTATTTCTCTCTCTTGGCTAATTGCTCTGGCTAGTATTTCCAGTACTATATTGAATAGGAATGGTGATAAGGGACATCCTTGTCTTGTGCCTGATCTCAAGGTAACAGCTTTCAGTTTTTGGCCATTTAATATGACACTGGCTGTTGGTTTGTCATAGATGGCCTTTATCATATTGAGGTAAAGATTATTATTTTATTTATTATATTTTATTTTATTTATGTTATTTTAAAGGTAGTAAAATACAGCAGAACAAGACAGGACAAAGCCAGTTGAGGCAGTGCAGTGAAATTGGTACAGAACCTCACAGAAGGTTACCAGGATAAGAGCAATAGGTACAACAGTATACCTGGTTTTCTTCACAATAGTTGTTTTTTCAATCAGGTAAAGCAATATCACAGGAAATACCAAAATTATAAAAACAGAATATTGAATAGAGCAATACCATTGATCAGAACAGAGCAAAACAGAGATAAAAATATTTGCCTTCAAAGAGATGACAGAGGAAAATCCCCCTTATTTGCTATATTGCATATAGTCAAACTCCCAAGAGATGCTCAGATCTCTGGCTCTCACTTGCTAGCGGTGGGTGGGAGGAGATGAGCTGGATGTTTGATTCTTTGCGCACGCGCCGGTAGGCTCACAGCCGCCCACCAGAGTGGTGAGCTGGCTGCCTGTTTTCCCAGCGCCCCAAGTTCCAACATGGCGTGGATCTCAGGAAACGCTGATGTGGTTCTTGCCCTGGGGTGGCTATGGCTTGGTAGGCTACAGCCACTTACCAGAGCAGTGAGCTGGCTGCCTATTTTCCCAGCACCCCAAGTTCCAACATCAGTTTTCTTTTTCTTAAAACTAACTGTTAGTAGAATATTAAATGAATTGTGCTTTTACAAATTAACTTTAGCATATTTTAAAATGATGAACACATACAACCTTCATTCAATTAGATACTTATTATTTAAAGCTCATTTTTAGTTTGACCTATACTCTGATAGAAGTCTCCAATTTTACCTATTATCTCTCCAGAATACTCAAACTTATTAAAGGATTCGATATCTCTTGGTTTTATATCATTGTTAAACCTATACACATAACAAGCTATGAAACACATTTAATAGACCCAAATATGCCATCTATAAATTTTAAGAAGCAAAGAATACATGAATTTATACTTAGTAAATGTCTTTAGTATATTATCTTAAATATAAATAACTCACATGTTTTAATTACATATCCAGATAGTTTTGATTTTTGCCCATGAAATATTGAATTAACACAAGTCATGTCCCAAAACAATATTTTTGCTGAAGGTAAAAACTCTCAAAAGCTGTACTCAATACTTAGTGATTGTAGTTACACATGCTGTAACAGGATGATATTTAAAAATCTTTGAAGGATTTTCTGGGACTTTTGCAGTGGAATATTTATATTGATCTCAATGAAATATTTTTAAACAAATTCTTATATTACTAAAACCAAACTATACTGGATATTGAAAGTGCCCATAAGTAAATCCATTTGGAAGCTTATAAGGAATCTTGTAGTCATGGGCATTTAACATGGCAAAGCTTAGAAGATCTAGAAAGATCTACAAACTTCAGGGTGAAATATTGGTCCCATATGACTACCTTTTGACTTGTCATTAGAGAGCTGAGGAAACTATTATTCATGCAAACATGGATCCAGATTTTTCAGGAGATTGGGAAGGAGTATAGCATGGCCAGATAATGTTTACTCAGAAACAAGCAAATACATGAGATAAAACTCTCCGTTTCTTTGCACAGACTTAGTATGCAAGCTTTCACATAGAAAAGCTATTTTTGCTATACACCAAAACACTTTTAATGAAATGCCTAGTAAAATACTGTATCTTGGGATCCTTTCTACTAAAATTAGAAGAAGTCTTTATACTGGCTATTGTTATAAAATCTCTTCTGAGAAGTTAAATAACTTAAACTTTTAATCAAAAAATGTCCGGCTAGTGCTGTATGTGTCACATTATCTTAATGTTTTACTGACTCTGATTCCCAAGAATCTTTAAGAGTTTAGTAAACTCAAGAGTTTTCATTAAATTTTATTTATGCTCATCACTATTTTGAGACTACTCTTGAAATTAACTAATCAAACACCTGAAATATAATTTTTATTGACTAACAGGCAAAATATGTTATTAACAGTTTTGAGCAGCCGTTTGTTATGTCTGTTAAAACATTTTCTTAAGTCACAGGAACAAAAAGATACTTGAGTTTATGTTTTTTTAGTTACTGAGGACTCTTGTTTTTAAAGTAATCTGTTATGGTCTAAATGATATACAAACACAAATACATACATAGCCATTACGTATAATACACACAGATACACCAATATGTATAAAATAAACACCTAAACTTGTCAATTACCAGCTTTTAAGAAGTAGTATTATTGGCATGATTTTCTTTTCACAGTTCTAAGCAATACTTAATCCTAAATTTGTATGTCTGAAGGTAGATACTGTGCATGTACTAGATGCTCCCTAGCCCCCCAAAGCCCCATGTGGTCATAGATAGGGCTTTTGGAAGGTGGCTGGATCGAAGGTGTGTGAATTTGGATTAAGATTGTGATACTGTGATTAAAGGCACATGGTACCAAAGTAGTCTACTGATTGGAATTAGCATAGTTCTGCGTGTAGCCAAATGGATTTACTGAAGACAGAAACCCTGCCCTGTGTGTGGGTGACAGTACCCAAAAGGCTTGCAGCCTGGCTGGAATAAAAGAAAAACACTACTTGCTGCTTTGCTGCCCCTGCTTGCCTTGCCATGGACTATTTCCCCTCTGGGATGTCCTTCTGCCGTATCACCCTGGCTTGGAGGGAGACAATCATGGATTGAAACTTCTATGAACTGTTAGCCTAATAAAACTTTCCTCCTCAAACTTTGGATATTCAGTATTTTGTTCAAGCAACAAGAAAGTAACTAAGACAGTAATATTCCTAATTTAGCAGTGTGAAAACTGTACATCTCAAAGGAAATTACTTGTCCAGTGTCTGAGTTTGAATTTCCTGAAACTTTTCCTTTTACTTGCCTTAATTTATTACAGGTCTCAGAATAAATAATATTAGCAAGGACTATGTGTAGCAAGAGTGAAATTCCTAGACTAAACCCTGGATTTTTCTAAAATCTAGAAATATGAAAGAAGATGATCCTTCCTGGAGACTACAAAGAAAATCCAGTGAGGCAACTGAAGTAGAAGGAAAATTGTAGAATGTGAAGATCCATGAACAGAAGAAGAATGTGTTTGAAGAAAAGAATGCAATCCTCTACCTGAAATTTGTGACATGAAGAGCATTGGTAACTTTGAAAAGTTGTTGCTGTTTTTTTTTTTAAGTAAAAAGATGAGGAAGAAATGTTAACTGGTGTGTTTACAGAGTGAGCAGAAAAGGAATTGTTAGATAAACAAAACTTCCATGCAGCTTTAATGGAAAAAAGAGAAGGTATGAAGGGCTGAATTACATGGAGGATGTGAAGCTGAACAATGGGATACAATGGTATCAAAAAGAATATTCAGAGTGGCAGTCAGCATCTCTGAATTTCTGCACTTCCATGAATGTAATGACAACACTGATTAAAAAAAAAATCAAAGCCAGCATTTTCAGATTCATGGAAATTAACCAAAGGTTGGCAAGAATCTGAGGAATGTTTATGCAAGAAAAGCAAGTGAATCTCAGTAGGAATTGGGGCTGGGTGTCATTTTCACTTGCCTTCTTTTCATGCCCCTTTTCAACCTTCACTGTAACCCTGAAAACCTGAAGCCTATCAGCCACTGGAGGAGGAAAAACATGTCAGGAGTTCTCCCCAAAAATGTCATTCTCAAGTGCCATTATTTCATTTGTGTGACAGCTACATAGGAACTTCAGTTTATCCCTGGTCTTTATTTGATCTGAATCAGAGCTCATTCAGTTGGACTAGAATTCTCCCTGGGGCATTTTTTTGAGAATGATCCATGTTGATAGTTTAATATCACTGCTTCCTTGTACAGCAATATAACAGTTGAGGCAAATGAGAAGCTAACAAAAAAAGAAAATTGTTTTTTAAAAAAACCTGGAGATGAGATTTTGAAAGAGAGCTTAGAACCTTTTGACGTATTCTTAGGAATGTGAAGGCCATACGTATAGGTAAGGCTTTGCATAACTGCAAGAAAAACCCAGGAATGCGCTAACCTATCACCTCTGGCTGACCTTGAGGCTGTATGTGAGCAGAAAGTCAAGACAAAACTAGAGTTTTGAAACATCTGTGGAGCAATAGAAGCATGTCACAAATACAAACACAGAGGGAGGTATTAGCTCAATCATGTAAAGAAATCTTGTTTTCAAGGTAATCACAAAGTTAACAGGGCAGAGACTTCATTGGATATGTGTAACAAATACTCAGATTTTAATAAACTCAATCAAAAAAGAGAGCAACAACAAATAGCAATTAAAACAAATCCTGGAAAGGAAGGATATAATTCCCAGTTAGAATATTACAATTCTTTCAAATGAACAGTTATTAATAAATACTGATGAGACAGTCAAAATCAGAAAAAGTAAAAAGAAAAAAAAACAGTAAAAAAATCCCAGGGGAAAATATGCTTTAAAACTTAATAAAGATTTTGAATCAGCTGTCATAAACATGTCCAAATTAAATCTCATCCAAAGAACTAAAAGGTAGTATGAGTCTGAGGTGTTGCTAAATAAATAGAGATGATCTCCTAAAAACTGAAATATATATTGCAGAAGTTAAAAGCTAAAATTTCTATTAGTAAACAGAAATTCTAGAAATAAAAACTCTAGTAAAAGAAATGAAAAATTCACAGCGGGGTAACAATAGCAGATATGAGCTGACAAGAGAAATGGAAAACTTCAAAACGGGTTATTTGATATATTTAGTTATAGAAATAAAAACATTTTAATTGAATAAAAATAGTCAGAGATCCTGGATTTGTGAGATACCATTCAGTGTACCACTGTATATTCAGAGGAAGTCTCAGGAGGAGAAGAGAAAGAGAATGAAACAGAAAGAATATCTGAAAACACAAGGGTCAAAAATATTCCATGTTTCATAAAAAATACTTGCCCGCTGAACAAAGTCATCAAACCACAGGCAATATAAGTTAAAGGAAGTTTTCATCTACACACAACATGTTAGGATTTGTATATAAATGTCCCTGCCCCAAAGCCTTATGTGGTTATAGGTGGGCTTTTTCAGAAATGGCTGGATCTAGAATGTATGATTATTGGGTGAAGTGTGAGATATTGGAATCAAAGCTATGTGATTACTAGTCTACTGTTTGAGACAGTTCTGGGTATGGATAATAGCAAAGCCTACTGTAGGTGTAACTGGTACCCACTCTAGAGACATGTAGTGTGGAGATAGAATCTAGTGACTGTCTCTTGCAGCTGTTTTTATTTATTTTTTTTAATTTTGCTGCTTTGCTACCTTCTGCCAGTCATAGACTGTTTCTCCTCTATCATACCCATCTGCCATGCCACCCTGCCTTGGAGCAAGCCAACAATGAACTGAAACCTTTACAAACTCTGAGCTACAATAGTCCTTTCCTCCTTTAAATTTGGGTGTCAGGCATTTTGTCTCCACAATGAGAAAAGTATCTAAGATAATTAACATAGAACCACAGAAAAGACTCTTAGAAGTCATAGTAGAAGAGGGAGTCAGTATGCACAGGAAATTCTTAAAAACACTAACAGCTGATTTCTCACCAGAAACCACAACTGCTGGGAGGGAGTGGAGACAACATACTTAGTTTATTTATACAAGAACTTTTGTTAAATTCTACAAAAAAAGAATTAAGAACAAATATCACATCAGAAAAAGAATAAACATTTCACAAATAGAATATTCTTTCATGTCAACTAGCAAATCTGAAATAGAAGAGAACTTCCTTAGCCTAAGGGCAACTACTAAAACCCACAGATAACATCATACTTAGTAGTGAATGAATGGGGGCTTTCTTCTACTTACATTTTAGCCAAAATCATACTAAAATATCTGTTTTCTATTTATTGGAGGTCCTAACTGCAGCAATCAAGGAAGGAAAGATAATAAAGTCATGTAGATTAGAAAAAGTGAAATTATTTCTATGCAGATGACATGCTATTGTATGTGGCTTCCATCACTGTGACTAGATAACTGAGGTGGGGCTGTGTGTAAAGATGTGACTTAGCTCACAGTCCTGGAGGTTCAAGGTCACCAGAGGTTCATTAGCTCACCTCTGCTGAGGCGTCTTATCTGCATTTTCTGGGCGATTGCTTCATGGTTGGACATTTACAGGAAGAACAGATCATGGGGTGAGGCAGGAAGCAAGAAAGAGAGACTGGGGAGAGGTTATTCTTTGTCACTGAACAAAACCCTCCTGTTAAAACTGTATCAGTTTCCTCCTAGGCCAGTGGCCTCCATAGCATTATTACTTCCCACCAGGCCTCACCATTAAAGGTTCCTCCACCTGCCAACACCACCACTATGAGGATTAAGCTCCCAACACACAGCTCATGGGGAACATACTCAAACCATGTAAAATACACCAGAGAAAGGGCTGGGAGTTTAGCTCAGTGGCATAAGCGCCTGCCTTGCAAGCACGCCATCTTTGAGTTCAATCCCCAGTAACGATTAAAAAAAAAAGTCAAAAAGCACAGCAGAGAAAATGCCAAGAATCCACAAATACCAGAGATGATATACATGTCCAGCAAGGTTGAAAGATGAAACATCAATATACAAAATAGACTGCATTTGTATTCACCAGCATAAAATAATGCAAAAAAAGAAAATCCATTTGCAGTAGTAACTGAAAGAATAACTGCTTAGAAAGAAATTTAAAAGTAAATTGAATACTATAAAATTGTTGAAGAAAGGTGGAATTACAATGTATTTTCTAAAAAACGTTTTTAATTTTTTATGGCTTAAAATTATTATTATAATAACATTTCTTCCCAAGTTTATTTATACACTTAAAATATTTCCTATTAAAGTCTCAGTTTTTTCCATTCATTTGTAACCCTTGTAGTTTTGGACATTAGTTTGTTTGGAGGCTTTTAATTACTGGTTCAATATCATGTTACAGATCTATGGAGATTATTTCTTCTCAAGTCACATTAGCTAAATTTTGTTTTTAGAAATTTGTCAATTTTGTCAAGGAAATCCAAATAATTGGCATAATTTGATAAGCTAGCTCCAAAATGTAAAAGATCTAGAGTAGACAAAATAATTTGAAAAGAAGAACGTAGAATAATTGCTTAAAATTTATACTAATAAAGGCAATGTGACATGTATATATGGATAGACATACTCATTAGTGGATTAGAATCAAGAGTCCAGAATAAATTTTTAGATTTTCAATCAATTAGTTTTAAAGAACTTCAGTGATGGTTCCAAAACAATTCAATGAGGTGAAGAATAAGTTTTTCAGTCAGTGAAGTTGGAATAACTAGATAGTCACAGATAAATGAACAAAGTCAAATGCCAACCTCACACTGTATATAAAACCTAACTCAAAAATGTATCAAAAACATGAAAGCAGGATGTAAGAATAAAAATCAATTAGAATCAAAATGAGTATGAATCTTTGTGACTTTGGATTAAGCTGAATTTCTTAACTATGACACCAAAAGCACAAGCAACAAAATTAAAAACACATAAATTGGACGTCACCAGAATAAAACCACTTGGTACTTCAAAGAACACCATCAAGAAAATAAGACAATAAGTCAGAAATAGGATAAAAGACTTGCAAGACATGGCCAAGTCGAGTACCCAGAATACACAGAGAAGTTTTATAAATAAATAATAAATGGCAAATAATTTAACTAGAAATTGGAGAAAGGATTTGGATGTACACATAGCCAGAATATGAGCAAGTGTTCACTAGCATTACCCATTAAGGAAATGCAAATCAAGATTACAATGAAAAAACACTTCATACCTACTAGAATGATCATAAAAAGAGTTTGAAAACACCAGGCATAGGAGAAGACATAGAATGGAACCCTCATATAACATTGATGGTGTGTAAAATTAGGTGGTTTCACTGGAAAATGTTAAATATAGATTTAGTGCTAGTATTTCACTCCTACTTCTATACACAGGAAGAATGTAGTATATCTTATATAGCAGAATTCATCCATAAAAGGAATGAAGTCCTGATACATGCGTGTTACAACATAAAAGAAACTTGAAAACATAAAACTAAATGTAAGAAGCCAGTCATAAAAGGGCACTTATTACAGATTTCTCTAATATCGAATTTCCAGAATAAAGAATAGTTCATAGGCTGGGGGTGAAGCTCAGTGGTAGAGTGCTTCCTTAATACGTGTGAGGCCATAAATTCAATCACCAGGACTGCAACAACAATGACCACAATAATAATTCATAAAGAATAGGAGGTAGACTAAGAGGTCAATAGAAGGAGAAATATGGTAAAGGACAAAAGATTTGTGTGACAGTTAATCTTAACTGTTAACTTGATTGGCCAGAGTGAAGTCCAGGATATTAGTGAAGTCCTCTTCTGGGTGCATCTGGCTGGACTTTCAGTGTGTGACATTAAGATCTGATCCCTGACCTATTTCTCTTGGGTCCTTTCCATGCTTTAACTCTCTGGCTGCTTTAAGGTGGGCAGCTTTCCTACATCAAGTCCTACTATCATGATGCACTGCTTCATCTCAGGACTACAGTGATGAAACCAGGTGATCATGGACTGAACCTCTGAAACCATGAGCCAAACCAAATACTCCCTCTTATCAGACTAATATGAGTTCTTTGTGAGTGATGAAAATATTTTGAAATTAGATAGTGTTTGTATTTGTAAAATTTTGTGAAGATAACTGAATACAGTTTAATTTTATTTTTAAATAGATTACATCTCATTTAAAAATTAATTCAGTATGATGGTGCAAGGCAGAAAAGTAACATCTATACAGCTAACTTCCTCATATACCTGAGAAATAATGGATCCCCAAACAGGACATTTTCATGTCATTCAACCATTTAAATAGGATGTTGGCAATGCACTGCATCAAAGATAGGGGAAGTGGGAATTTTAATCTTTTTTCTCAATAGAATAAAATCCAAGAATGAGGCAGGAGTTGAGGGCATAGCTCATTGGTAGAGTGTTTGCCTACCATGCACAAGGCATCAAGTTCCAGCCCCATATCTACAAATAAGAGTGAGATGGAAGGAGAAGCTTGAGGTTTGAGAAGAGAAAGCATGAATAGCATAGTATCCTTGGGAAAATGGAAACAGTAGATAAGAATCTACTTAAGATTCTGGCCATGCATTTAAAGTGAGATGAGGCTACTTGATTTTATTCTTTTCTCCAATTTATCCACTTTCAGTTGATTGAAGCAAATGCTATAACTTGGTAGAGATTTAACCAAGGCTGGTATTCTCCAACTGAGAGTAGCGGTCTTGAGAGTGTGTATTTCAGTAATTATTATGATGAATCATGGACTACTAAGTTAACTAGAGGCATGAGGATTTGCAGAGGTTAAACAGAGAAATCGTGTTAATATCCAGGAACTGTTATTAGGGATTTAAAAAGTATTAGATCAGGCTGAATATACATAATATGCTGAAAACCTAGGAAGTACAGATGTGGATATTGGGCACAATTATTATTAAAGGTTTGTCTCTGGATATTTAGTGGCTAAGATAAAGTGGAAGACAAAAATCATTATACCAGAGAATCAACAAATAATTATTTAAAGTATGGTTGAGCCATTACACACTTCCAGTTGGGCAATGTGTCCTAAAGCAGAAGAGCTATACATTTTTAGGCTTATTCCAGCATGAGAAAAAGATATCTAGGACTCAGAAGTGGGGATCAGCAAAGTAGGGGCTGACAGTTGGAAGGTAGAGGATTTTAGGATGGTAGAGAGAGGTGCTAGTAATGATGCCACAGGATCTGGAGCAGACCAGTCTTCAGCTGGAGAAAGAAGTGTTAAAGATCTGAACAAAATGACAGCCAGTCAGGGCCAAAGAGTCATAGATAAAACCATGGAGACACAGAAACTGGTCTTTCCTCTACCTGACACCACATGTCAGGAAAAGCAAGTTAAATGTTGACTTCAGGTCTGTTTGGGGAATATCGGAAAATGTCTCAGTTGTTTCATTCACAACCATTTCTTTTAATAATGTCTTCTCATAGTTGAAATGAGCACATTAGTTCCACTGAAGTGTTTTGAGCTATAAAGAATTAAGTTGATGAAACTGGAGAACAAAACTGTCAAATTTAAGAGGTAGACCTGATGGGCCTAGATTTCTCAAAACTAACTCAGCTAGGATGACTCTAATCCTCATTTCAGGAGTAATAAGGGAAGGCAAGAGATTAATTCTTTTAGCAAACAGCACTGAAAAATATGGAGGATTAAATGCAAGGACAGGGAAAGAGGCAGGAAATAAAGAAGCATTCTGAAACATCTTTAAAATACCTGGTCATCACAAAGCATCTAGTCAAACCTGGGTTTGAGTCAGGTCCTCTTTTACCTGGGCCATTTTCCTTATCAGTCTGAGCCTTAGTGGGGCTTATCTCAGTAACACTGCCTTTGGATTCCTGGAAAAATATACTGCTGACCCAATGTTATGAGCTTAATTA
The DNA here is from genome assembly GCA_004027455.1 of Hydrochoerus hydrochaeris. Classification (NCBI taxonomy): domain Eukaryota; kingdom Metazoa; phylum Chordata; class Mammalia; order Rodentia; family Hydrochaeridae; genus Hydrochoerus; species Hydrochoerus hydrochaeris. The sequence continues at coordinate 122,630 of PVLA01005714.1, forward strand.
CGTACCACCTTGTATTTTAACAAGTGAGTCAAAAGAGTGTTCCATGATTTTGAACTATAAATAAAGTACACCATTGTTTTCTTTACAAATTGAATAATTGCAAAATACATTTAGAATGCCCAAATATAAATAACTAGCTTGCATTTAAAGTCAGATTCTTTGTCACTTTAGCACCAATTACTGGTCAGTTTTGATATCTCTTGTCCTGGACTCCAACATACAATATGAGTGTCTCAGGAGGCTGGGGGTGGGGTGGGAGTGGGGTGGTGGCTCAACTGACTTTTTGTCTGAAATGGTAGGGTGAGAATGGTGAGGCTGTGATGGGGTGAGCCTTTATGGAGGCAGAGAAAAAAAAAAGAACTAGCTTCTCTGTCATGGTTCTTGCCTTTGGGTAATTAGCAAGAATTTTCTTTACTTCACATTAATTCTGGAAATGTCTCATTTGACAGTATCCAGCATCTTCTCAGAGACTTTATGCTGATGAATCCTATACATTCCACTCACTTTATCACAGCTCTGAACACAAAAAGACTGCTTAAGTGAGGGTATTATCATTGCTGCTGCTGCAGTCTCAGGAATGCAGCAGGGGATAGAATTTTGTGCTTCCCTGAATGAGCCACTGTCTAGTCAGATGGAACCAGCTCTTACAGTTAGCCCAAGCAATGTCCCATTACCTTATTCTGTAGAATACAGCCAAGCAAGGCTTCAAGAAGAAATTCACTACATTGGTCCCCTGCCATTCTTGGAAAAAGGTGGTTTTACATGTTCAGTGAATATGTACTGACCCCCCAAAACATGCCTTGCTCCCCATCACATGTCCAGAGATAGAAGCTACTACCTGCATTAGCAAATGCATCCATACCCATGTCTCCTGTGCAGAACTTGCTCTTTAGAGAGTCTTTCGTTAAAAAAAAAAAAAAAAATGAAACATTCACACAGATCTCAAACTTTTTCACTTCTTGGTCTGGCGGGGATGAACTCCAGCCTTGTTCATGCTTGGCAAGTTCACCACTGACAACACCTCAAGCCCTCGTTAGCCAGGCACTTTATGGGGTAATCGATCCAACCAGACGGACCACAAAGGTCCCATGCGAATGAACACAAGCAGGCATCATAGAATGTAACTTGCTAAGGTGGTTTTGGTTTCCTCTCTACATGCTCTCATCCTACTTCTCTCTATAAGGGTATCTAAGTGCCTGGGGCTCTTTTACCTTAGGGATTTTAGTAGAACTAAAAGCAAAAATACTCCCAAAGAATGATTTTTCTGAAATTTATGGGAAGTGAAGCTGTTTGAGAAAACGACATGCTCCAGAATTCTAGCACAACAATTAAGTTTTCTGAGGGCATAAAAAGATATGGAAGATTATTTGAGAATGAGGAGGGGAAAAAAAAGTGGCTTAATGCCTCACTCAGGCCTAAGCTTTCTCTTTTGCAGGACCCCTCTGCAAAGATGGCTCCAGAGTTCCCCTAGAAAGACTAAGCCTCACCCAAGAAACTCTTGGATGACGCTGGGCCTGGAAGAGTCAGGTTCAATTAACATTGTCAATTAGCTAAGAGACTCCTGAAGGGGTCCCTGAATCTTGGGGTGCTATGCTCCAGTGGATCCGTCCACTGATAGTCCTGGCTGAATGTGTTACTAGGAGGTGAGGTCCTGCAGAAGGATGAGGCTTTGCAGGTGTGACTTTGCCGGGAGTACCTCTTAAGCTGCTCTTCCTGTGTGACTTGCTTCCTGGCCCATGAAAGGAGCCACCTTGCTCCAACATGACCTTCCGCCATGATGTGTCTGCTTCACAGCCAGCCATCATGGATAGAAAACTCTGAGACTAAACTATTTCCTCCTTTACATTGTGCACATTAGGAATATTGTCCCCAAAGCTGGCCAACACAGAGTCATGTGGTATCCCTATAGCAATCAGTGGGACCTGATGTCATACCAAAGCCACTTGACTCACTGTCAGCATGGAAGGAGATGGCAGGTGAATAATGTCTGAAGTGAGATTTTCAGCCCTTTCAGAGGTGGGTGGATACTCAAGTCAGAACCAAAACGATGTAAAGGAAAATGTGAAATCTTTCATAAACACATGCTTGTGACTGGATCCATTCTCAGTGTAATAACACTGCATAAAGCTTTGAAACTTTAAAAATTGTTTTTTACCTAGATTCATTTATTTTCCTTAGAATTATTACATAAGTAAACATTTCCAGCCTTACTTCATAGAGCAGGGACTTAAGACTCAGAGCAGTTGAGCCACTTTCCAAGTAAACACAGCCTACAGGTGGCACAGTAAAAACTCAGTGTCAGGTCCAACTGCCCTTAAATTTCACATTCTTTTCAATGTGCTGGTCAGCATTTCTAGTAGGGAAACTAGTTCTGTTCATTAAGAACTACACGACTGAGGAGATGGCTTTGCTAATTCAAGTCATAATGAACAATTTAAAATCAGGCCTCAATTGTGGGTTTCCAGGGTCCCTGTAGGATAAGTTTAATTTGCTCATTAAAGTATAATCAACAATTTTCAGCCACACCTCCATCACAGTACTAGGGCTCCACATGGGACAGGCTTTCTTGTCTGGCCCACCTGTTCCCAGACACAGGCTCCTTGTCAGACCCTGAGTGTCCCTTCCCTTCTCAACAAACTGTTCTCCAGTCTTACCCATTAGAATCGCCCCACTGGGATGCCATGACCCATTTCCTCGTGTCCCTTCTGTGCCCTAAACAGAAATATAGGGTTCCAATTCTTCCCCAAGTGGCTGACTAATCTACAAGGAGAGAGCCAGCTCAGGACAGTTTATGATGAGAAGCTATTATGACATTGTAAAGTTCTCACACAGTGGTTTTATAGCATGAGAATGTGTTCTGTTAGCTTGAAACCTTCTGCTGTGATTTAGCTTCCCAGCATCGAGATATCATCCAGATAATTATTAAGAGCTGCTCTGCCCTCACTATCCATTAGTGCCTCACTTGGTTCTGTTTCCTATGCTGTGCAATGTAGAATCCAGGACACATCACTTCGACAATCTTCTTTCACTCTTGCTTCTAACTCACCTGGGAGACAATAGCCCTCCAGAAACTCTCCTCCCTCCCTTCTTGTGCTTTCACCAGGACTGCTAAACCTGGCCCCACAAAGCCTCACAACCAGGATGATTAATCTTGCTAAAAATTCCTAATATCCTATCCCAGATGGCCCCATCAGTAGTGCCAATCAATCCTTCTGCATTTGTCCTGTCTTTTGATTCTCTAAAAAGTGCCTTCTCAGCTTCTTTCTCCTGCAGACATACAAGATTTCACCTTTTCTTGGATAATATCATCTTTCCAGAGCCACCAAGAGTACCTGTGTCTCCTTCTCCTCCTTCTCTCCAGGCCCAGTGGGGACACACTGCTCTACCCAAGGCCCATGATCATCATCTCTGGCTTCTCCAGGGCATTGACATCATCCGTTCCCTGTCCTGGATCACTGCTTCTGTCTACAGTGAATGGTTCTTATCTCATTGTTTACACTGACAAAACTTCCAACTCCCTCTGCCTCAGAACAACCCCCAATTCTTCTTGAAACACTACAGCAAAGCTTCCAGAGGAGTTGCCCATAGTCCTTCCCCAGTCTCCTATTATCTTTGAAGTGCCACCCACTGCCCTTCCAGGAGATCTGTCAGCAATACCTGCTATGTTGCCAAAAACAGCACACAATTGATTTTCTTCATTCTGCCCAAGTATTCAACCCCCAAAATGACTCTCGCTCTTGATGCAATACTCTCTTGACTTCCTTTTCATCACATCCTTCCAACGTTTCTCTTCTCTCACTGACTGCGGCATTTTTGGTCCATCTCCTGTCTGTTTTTCTGCAGGTTCTGCTGGGCCCCTTGGTGTTCTCTGACACTTTTGTCTTTGGCAATCTCAAGAGTCCCCAGATCTTTGACTATTCATGGTTACATATTTGAACCCCAAGAGAGTAGTCCTACTTAGTTGAACCCCAGACATTGATCCTGAACTGGTCCTTCCCATTGACTTACATGCCGAACCTCCAGCTCACCAATCACGGCAGAATCTGACAGTGCTTCTGCTTCTTCCTTTTCCTTTCCTCCCGGCATGTGATCAGTAAAAATACCTGTCTGTGTTTCCTCCAAAATCCCAACTCTGTCTTATCTCTGTCTCTCTTCTTGTCCTTATCACGCCTATAATCTCTCACATGAATGTTTTCAAATACATTTGACAACTCTCACCCCACCTCAGTCCTGTCCTACTGTAATTCTCTATCCTGGAACAGCAAAAATAATCCCCTTAAAACACGAATCAGGTCATCTGACCCAAACTATGCCCTTTCATGGAAGGAATTCCAATATCTTCCTGAGGCTCACAAGCTGCTGATGGTGACCTGACAGCCTCTCTGAACCTGGACCATGTCTCTTTCATATTTTCTCAGTGTATTTTATATCCACTGACCTTTGAGAGTGTCAAATAAACTATATCTCTTTCCATCAGGGCTCTGTATATGTTCCTTCATCTGAGTCATGCTTTCCCTCCATTTCTCAAAATAATCTGAGGATTTCTTTGTTACCCATCCATTATGGTCAGCATCCTAAATGGTCCCCAAAGGCTCACAGGCTGAAGGCTTGGTGGTCAGCCTGTGGTACTATCTGGAAGTGGTGTCAGCTGTAGGAGGTACTTCTGGTGGGAGGAGACCCCTGGCAGGGTCCCCTTGGAGGGATACTGGGATTCCCCCTTTCCTATCTTTCTTTGTTTTCTTTGCTAAGGCAAGCAGCCTCTTCAGGCATGTGCTCCAACCACAACATCCTGTGTCACCACAGGTCCTAATCAGGTAACAGGGCCATGTGACCATGGACTGAGATCTCTGAAGCCATGAACCAAAAGGAACTTTTTCTCCTTTCAAAATTGATTTTCTCAGACATTTTTGTCAGCAACAGAAAGCTAACATACTGTATAAAATGTTGCAAACTTCATCTTACTTTCTTCTTCTGATTTATCACATCATTTGATTGTTTCTGTTACCTGTCCATCTCCACAGCAGTATTTATGCTTCATGAACCTGGAGACATGAAGGTACTGATGACAGTAGGGAGACCGCAACAGTGCTGGTATTCCTGTGTCTGCAGTGCTGAGAGTTGTGAAGGACACACTAAAACTGTTTGTGCCTATGCACTGCCAGAAGAAGGAGGACTTAAACCCAGTGCTCAGCCCACCAGGTATGGAAACAGAGGGATCAGAGTGGATATTAAGCTTATATGGCAATCATATCTTCATCCAGCTTCCATCATCTATCAAGAAAAATCCACTCCTACACCATCATCAGAGGAGAAGCTTCATCAGGTACCCTAAGGATATATTATGAACAAAAGGGTTGGGCTCAGCTGGATCAGACCAGATAGTGCGTTTCACATGACCCCTGGAGCACACATTCTGGGGAGATCTGCTGCATTACGTCACGTGGATAAAATTTACTCTCATTAAAGACTGGTTCGAGCCTAAGCCATAGTTTGTAGATCTGTCCTTTCTGACTATCTGCCACATCTGAGCATTAGTGTTGTGACTTTAGCATCTTTAAGAGACATTTAAGAACCTAGATCTTCCCTGATACAGTTTCATGGCTTAGCCTTCAACTCTTTATGACAATGGAGTAGTGCTGAAATAGTTTGCTGTGTCACGATGTTGTAGCTTAGCATAACTGATGCCATCTTGTGCCCTGTATTTGACTAATGCCCTGTATTTGACTCAGGAGAATGGAAAATTACCTAGAGTACAATCCCATGAGAAAAGCAAAATGAGCTTCACTCATAAGAGAAAAATTAACCTGCTCAACAAAGAAGCAGGATACAGGTGTCAGCCAAAAATTAATGTAAGATTCGAGCTAAATTGGTTTCAACAGGATGTCTTTTTTGTGATTGTCTGTTTTAAAACTCTGTAACTTTCCAATTCAGGGCTACTTGGTGGGACTCTGAAACAGGTGTCTATATGCAAGTGGTCCTGAGCACAGCTAATAAAATTCCAAATTTATCAGTTAGGCTGCATGGATTCCTATATTGGCCATGAACCCGGATCAACAAATGATCAAAGCCTAATGGCTGGTCCTTTGGAATCTACCATGGCCTTGACTCTAAATGTTAATGAAATCATTTGTTAAAGGCCAAATGTTTGTGTGGGCATGAAGGGAATATGCTTTATAACTGATTTCTCAGTGGGACTGTTTAGGAAATCTTTCCAGACTTTTTATTTCAGTGTACATGTCTCTGTTTTTAAACTTCAAGAATGTCCAATTTAGAGAAATACCACAGATAATATTTCTTGATTTATCAAAAGTGCTTGAGAACCATGGTACTTTCATTCAGGGGAATGCTAGCAACAGAGACAAATGGACTAGTGCTTGAGACTATGCAACAATACGAGTAGATCTCACAGGTATCATACAAAGCAAAGGAAGCCACAGTGCACACTGCCTGGTTCCATTTATTCAATGTCTTGAAAAGACAGAACTGTAGAGATGAGAGACAGATAAGTGACTGAAGGATGGCAGGACTAGAAAGAATTCACTTTGAAGAGCCATGAGGTAGTTCTTTGGGATGATGGAAGGTTACCACAACTACAGGTTAATGCCAATAATCAATTGACTGATAATAAATAAGATTAGTATTCTTAATAATGTGGTGGGCCTCATCAAATCAGTTGAAAGTCATTGATCAAAACTGGCTTCCAGCAGGAAATTTACTTCTCAAGACCATAGAATTGCCCCGACTGAGAGATGCATGGCCATTGACCTATCCTGTGGGTTTTAGATGCCCCATCTCCACAAGCATATGACCCAATTCTTTAGAATACAGCTCTTCATGTAGATGCTAGTGGTTCAATTCCTCTGGAGAATGCTGACACCATCTGTTTATTAAAATTCATAAAAATGTAGCCCTAAATAATACTGGTTGGATATGCCTATCATACCACAATAAATTTGATTTTTAAAAAGCAACCAATCAGGATTCTGCTTGGGGATGTAAAGAGAAAATGTGTGTTAAGACTCATGTGTGTGCAAATGAACATGTGTGTGAGTCAATACATATACCCAGGTACAGTATGAGCCACACCCATGTTTACCCACACCTATGTGCACTGTGAGTCTTGGTAGGTATGTGGATTCCTGCAAAGGAACTGAGGAAGGTAGCAGAGTACGAAAACAATTCTCAGTCCTGCAATTACCATGAGAAGCAAAGTATAAGGTCTGGGCTGGCTGGAGGCTCATCCCACTTCCAGTCTACTAGGGGCCAAGTCAGCATCTCCACAAACTGCCTTATTCCTAGACATCTGAGGGTTAGGAGATGCTGGCAAGCAGAAGCAAACGATATGGCATGTGAAGAAGGATGGGGGAACCAAAGAGGATGGCACGAGTAAAGTTCCTTTCCAGTGGGGCCATGAAGGAGGAGTAAGATTCTGAGAACCAGAAAGGGGACCTGGGACAGAAGGTGTTTCAGGAGGAAAGAACAGCATCCAGAAGAAGTGCAGATCAGGAACAAAATATGAGCTGCAGGAACTTAAACTCTACCAGTGGCAAAGAAACAGGAAGTCCAAATTATTTATTAATGCAACAACCCTTGACTGAGGGCTTCCCGTGCACTAATTTGGCTAGAATACACCATGTAAAAGAATGAAAAATAGGACAAAAATAGGGAAGGCCCAGGTGTAAGCAGTGGGGAGACAGAACTTTTAATTAGAAGGAGCTTGCAAATGTTTCTCTTCCTTTTGAGACATGAGTGAACCCAGATGTGAGACAGTCACTGTGCCCTGGAAGGTCTAGTTAAGATTTGCTCAAGCATCATTGCACACACCAGTGAATATCTAAGTCTTCCTCCAGATGTTCCCATTTCCGGCACTTAGTTACTCACTGCTAGCTCTCACTGTCCCCTGCCCTGTGCCCTTTTTCTACCAGGTCCCCTGCAGTGGCTTTTCCAGCCACCCCTTCTCATCTCCTCCAGCACTGGGCTCCTGTGATACCACAGTTTTTCCCTCACCACCAGTTTCTCCCTCCCTAGATATCATTCCCAGGGACTTTAAGCGAAATGAGCACATCACAAAGAGATAAATACTATAGGATTGCTCTTTTCTGAAGTACTTTGGGTAGATAAAATCTTACCAGACAGAAAGTAGAACAATGGTTGCTAGGGGCTGGGGGAGGGGAGGATAGGAAGTTATTGTGTATTAGGTGTAGAGTTTCCATTTTATAAGGTGAAAAGAGCTGTGGCAGCAATCTTTTATACCGTTACCAATGTATTTAGTGCCACTGAATACTTAAAATCGATTAAAATGACAAATTTAATGCAAGTTGTAATGGTAATAAAGAAAAACTGGAAAAAAATGCTGGAGAGACTTCCCTTCCTTGACTGGACCCCGCAGTGTGTCCCCAGCCCTCGTTCCTCTGCACTTGTACTATTTTATTAATCTTCGTGAAACTCGGTGCTCTCTGAAATGATCTTGTTCATTTTTGTTGATGCCTTTATTGCCTGCTTTTTCCCTCACCACCAGTTTCCCTCAAGCCACGGACTGAGAAAGCAGGCTCGTTTATTGCCTTGTTCACTCCTGTGTCACCAGGGCCTGGAATAAAATCTGCTCCATAGCAGATTTCAGTAAGTGTTTGTTGAGAATGAACACTGATTTCCATAAATAAAACTTTTTAAGGGAACAGAATTCATTTAGGCCATATAACCGCTGCTGATCAGCTGGGAGAGATGGGGGAGGTTTATGCTTTAAGTTCACTTTCTCCTTTAAATCTCTCAAACACTGCATCATTCACCCTCCATCCATTCATCTTCCAGTGTCCTCTACCTGCCTCCTTTTGGGATGCATCTGAGCTCAGCTTCCCTCCATAGAACCTCCTCCCACACTGCCAGAGATCCCGCTATTGAAGGGTATCCAGCTTACAAATACGGTCCCCCTGCCTGTCCTGCCCCACACTCTGCGCCGGAATCGCAGCAGAGGGTAGATGTCACTTTTTTTTGCCTGCTAGGAATTATGCTTCTCTTACCAGGCCAAATATCTGCAACTTGTTTCAGATGAAAACATTATAAAAAGAAAGAAAAAATCTTGAATTTATTCCTTTCAGGTAGACATTAGATTTAAGAATGTGCCCTCAGATAGAGAGGACAGAGACATGTATGGATAGTCCTCGCTCATCTGAATCAAATATGAAATTTTAAGAGTAATAAAAGAAAATAGAAATATACAGCTCGGCTTCCTGGCTGTACTTTCCAAGTGCAAATGGCCACTGCAGACTCAAATTGAAAGAGGAATAGGAATGCTGGGCCTGTCCTATGACCTTCACGCCTTCTGAATTCTGCTTCAAGAATGAAAAATTCAATTCAAATTATTTCTAAACTCAGAAAATAAAACTCACAGATTTCCAGGGAGAGTACACAATTCTGAACATGAATCCACATTGCCCAGAAAGTCAGACTCAGAGATTGACCTTCAGGCAAGGAAGCTAGCTCTTGGCCAAAGCAGTCCCTGCCAAGGTCATCGGGGACCTGGGCAGAGGTCGGCACAGGTTGGGAAAGGGGAAGTAAAATTGAGAGGAAAGAAGGATGTGTCACCACTTCCAGGCTGGCCCCGAATGTTTGGCGGCAGGTCGGCAGGTGCAGAGAGGTGTGTGGGTGCTGAAATGCACCTGTGAGCTCACCCCACACCTGCAACCTTGCCAGCGCCTGCGCCCTCCCCTTGCACCTGCGGGCTCTCTACGCCTGTACCCTCCCCACACCCGAGCTCTCTCTCCCCACATCTGTGCCCTTTCCCCACACCTGCACCCTCTCCATTCCTACACCCTCTCCACACCTGAGCCTCCTCCGCGCCGAGCCCTGTCTGCGCACACCTGCACCTTCTCTGCGGGATGAGGTTGGAGCTGTGTGCCTCCTGCTCTGCGCTCCCGTGTCAGCGGTATTTGCAGGAGTCATTACTTCATCTTCATCGCCTCTGTACATAAGGCTTGAAATTTTAAGTGGCACATTTTGTTAATCAGACTAAATGCCTTGCTTACAGAGCAAAGGGCTCCATGAACTGCGGCTGTAGCCAAGCCCCAATTCCTTTTTTATTTCATCATCATCATCATCATCATCATCATCCTCTGCCCATGCTCACAGTGCAGTGCGTAATGTTTACGTTTCTTGAGGCGAGCTGGTACGCCTACGTCACACAACTTAATTCTTTTCGTGTCTCCTCTCCTCCTTCCCTTGCTCCTGATCTGTCCACCTCTTGGTCCCTTTTACTTTTGCAAAAGACCTGTCTCAATTTCCCATTATGTCTTTACCTTGCTTTCTGTGAGGCGATCCTGTGAGCAAGTCTCCCCCTAGTGGACAAGTGGCGCCGCCTTCCTCCCACACGCTGCCCCTCTGGGCGACAGGAATTCTCCAAGAGGGAGAAGGGGATGCAGAAGGAGGCAGTGTGGAGACCTGATACAAATTTCTGCCTGGATTGCAACTCTTGCATATCATTTGAGAATGTTTACGCTTCTTAAAATGTTTGCTTTTCATTCCTTCAACCTGACTACATGTCTCAAGTATATGCAGAGTTTCGGCTATAATATCTTCTCCTAGGACTGCTTTTGAGAGGCTGATGGCCACTGTGCTTGGAGACAAACCAGGAAGGACTGTGAAAAACAGCAAGTGACTAGAGAAGGATGATGCTGTGTAGATCATGCCCCTGAGAGAATCAGCAGCCACGCCCTCCATCCGGGGACGGACGGATACCTAGGAACCTGCTATACCCTGGATGACCTTGACCAGTCTGCTCTAGGCTTTCTGGAGGAGGGTGTGCACCGAAGGCTACAGAAAAGACCTTTAAAAATTCTAGAAAATGTGTAAATGTACTGCATGAGTGCTTATAGACTAGAAATTCACCCAATTTTCAAAGTATCTATGACCCAAGAAACATTGTAAGTCACTGATGAATGTTTCAATCCATGAATGAAAGAAGCTATAACTGTGTCTACCTGCCTGGGTTGTGAGATCAGAAGGGCCAAGTTAAATTACAGCTGAAATTGCAGAGAAAAATCACAATCTTGCCAAGCCTCAGCTTCCTTATCTGCAAAATAATAATAATATAATAATAATAGCACTTATTGTATAGAATAATAACAATAGCACTTAACTCATTGAGCTAATGTAAGCCTAAATAATGTGTAGAATGCATTTACATCTTACTTAACCCATATTAATTGCTCAGTAAAATTTGACCTTCATGATTGTAATGAACCCTTAAGGAAGTTCTGAAACTTTGCAATTTTTAAAATTCATAAAAGCCAGGCTTGGTGGTGCACTCCTGTAATCTCAGCACTTGGGAGGCTGAGGTAGGAGAATTGTTTGCAAGTTCAAGACCAACCTGGGCTACAAAGTGAACCCAAGACCAGCCTGAATAGCATAGAGAGACTATGTCTCAAAAAGACAAAAATTAAATTAAATTAAATTCATGCAAACATCATGCATTTTCCAATAACTATGCATTTTTCAATGAGTTAGAGTTCATCTTTTAAAAACTATGTATTACTGTCTTTAGGAAAAATTATGTATGACTTTATACAGAGTAATGAACTAGATCACAGAATTATATTATTTCAAAGCCAGTAAGGACCTGAATTATCACCCAGGCATATATATTACCTACATTACATTTTGTAGATAAAATGATCCAGATGCCTCATGTCAAGGTCATAATGAGGCTTTGGCCATAATTGAGAACCTTAACTTTCATTTCTAAGTTGGTCTTATCACAGTCCTCAGAGGTCTTTTATTTATTACCCTTCTTTTCCCCAGTTTGATCAGCTCTTCAAAGATCTTTGAAAGATTGAGAAACATTGTCCTATGAACAGAACACCACCTACTGGGGGTCCAGTGGAACCCAGCTTCCTTGACCCTTCTCCCAAAGCCAAGCTTCTTCCTCTGAGTCCCACCAGCCACAATCTAACCGCTGTCTCTTTCTGTGTTGTGTTACACTATCTTTGCCCTATTGGACCACAAACATCTGGAAGGCCTGGCTCACCTGAGACTGAACAGGAGCCAAAAGAAGGGGGAACTCCTGACTGTGAAGTTTGGGAGCCTTGAGAGCAGAAATCAGATGGGGTGTCACAGTCTCTCATCTTGCAGGTCTCCCCGGTGCTGGCTCCTGCTGGTATTTCTCAGCCTTTTCCCCTTTTGCATCTCCAGTTCAGCCACAAGGGAGAAAGATGGTAACACCTGCTATTCCAACAGCTGTCCAGGTGAACAGAGGCTCTTAATTTAGAATTGCTCAGGTAATTCTTGGACTCCTCTGCACACACAAAAGTGAGCTGCCAGAGCCTTGGTGTGTCTGTTTGGAGAAAGAATTTGTAAGCTTGGTGGCATTTTTCTGTGAGGTCTGTAATCTAGTGGGGTAAAGGTTGGCTGCTCAGGGATCTCTCAGTTCTCCATTCTTCCCCCAAGCCCCCCCAGAGGCATTCTGTGCCTTTCAAGGTTCTCTCTCAAGAGGAGGTGTCTTTAGAATCCACTCCCAGGACTTATGAGGAAGCTCAGAACACAGACTTCCTTGTGTCCCAGACCGGGGTCTATGGATGCCAATCCCCAAGGAAGGGTTCTCTGAATTGGTGCAAATTCAGAGGTCTCAGCAGAGCATGCTGGATACCTGGAGAGGCAGATACTTAAGACTCCTAGAAGCCTAAATAATTTAACAACTTGAGAAACTCCTGACATTCACTGCAAGCTCCTCGACCTTGCCATGCGCCAGCCAAGGCAGACATGGTTGCTTGGGGAAAGTGCGGTTAATGTGTCTGCTGAGAATCCTTTGGAAAGAATGGTGATTCATTACCTTTCAAGTCAGGTTTTGGCCCCAAGGAAAGGGGAGAAACAACTTGCTTTATTTTGTCTTTAAATTATCTGGAGACCCACTTTTCAATAGCTGCAGAGAATGGGCAATAAGTCTGTCTTTTGGACCAAAGCAATTCACATCTCAGAACAAAGGAACATCATCAAGATTCTACTGTTCAAAGATAGAGAATTTACAGTGTTGTTTGAGGTTCAGGGGTTAATTAAACACTGAGAGTTATTTGCGAGTAGCAGGCAATTTATTTTCCAGGAGAGTTAGATCTGTTGCAGCCTGCAATGGTTTCCACTCGAGGCCAGAACACCTAGGAGCCCAAGAGTAATGATGGCAAAGATGGGCTGCGATCCCGGAGGGCTTCCTTCCCTCCACAAATGGCATGGAGAAAGGCATTTGGGTGCCTCTATATTTCCTGCCCAGGCAGCATCATCACTCTTCCATCCTCCCTGTATCCAAATCCATTGTGGTCTTGGACCGCTGTCTCATAGTGGAGAAGGAAAGTAAATGTCAGTGGAATTGGACTGGGAACTTGATGAGGAACCACACCAAAGTTTGCTGGATATTCAGAAGGCAGTTTCTGGAAGAGACACTGCTGGTTGTCTGCCTAATAGCTGTTATCTTTTCTTCTTTGCTACCAGAAAACCATTTTCTTTCTAAATTTAAACAAAAAAAGTCACCTTTTTTCAAGCTAGAAATCATCACGTAGTACAACAATTTTCCCGGAGGCGCTAACTCAGCTAATGTGTGATTCTGACCTTTGCTCCTTCTCTTCTTTCTTCCTGGAATGGAAATAAAATATGAAGCAGCAGTTGCCCAGCACCTTCCAGGAGATGAGCATGGGGGCAAAAGCCACAGGTCAGCGATGACTGTCAGAGCAGATGCACAGAAAGCTCCGGGTCCCTAACAGTATTGTGGAGCCAGGGCAGCAGACCTAGAGTCCCTGACACCAGTCTTCCTGTCATTTAGGAAAAATGTCATCCCTGATTAGTACCAGACCCTGACAAGTTGGAGTTTCTCTCCCTGGTACCCAAGCACAGTCCCAAGGGATGCTTTGGGAGGTTCCTTGAGCCCCCTGAAACTGAGGTACAAAATCTAGAGGGGGGAGAAATACAGTGAAATGCTTTTTTTTCTGGCTTGATTGCCAAATTGAATAAAGCTAAATTTTTGGCCCTAGGTAAGACAGAGACAAGAGCAAAAGAATTCTCATTAAAAATAATGAAGGTTTGTTTTTACACATTTAACTTTTTAGCTTGTGAAAATCACATATACTGTAAAAACAGTATAAGAAACAAATTGATCTCAATATTATACGATGATTTTAACTTCATCAGCTTTCACAAATAAAAAAAGACACACCTACAGTTAACATCTCCTCCCCAGCCCCAGCTATCACACATCTCTCTTGGGGGCCATGTTTCCTCTCTTTTTACTAAGATCTTTCCCGAGCTTCCTTTATCTCCATGGCTTAAGATCATAAATCATCATCTTTTCAACTGACTGGTAGAAATTTTCAAAATTCCTATTTGATTATTAGCTACAGAAATGTAGACTCTTGCACTCCATCTTTCCCATCTCTTCCATTTCATCATGAAAGAATTATTATTGTTCTCCTCATTCAAATGAATGGCCTTTCGGTTCTTTACTTTTGCTTTCCTTTAGCAGCCGCCCAGTAGCCATTGGAGCATGGAGGCTGGGATCAGATCAAATCAGGAGCACATTCCTCCTCTGGACTGTGACCATCCAGTGGCATTGGGGTACACCACGCTCTGTGTTCTCTTGTGTTCCAAATTAAACTTCATCCTCTCTTAATAGAAATTAATTTACATAGACCCTGTTGGCAAAAGATGCCCAAAAACCAAGAATTGAGAAGCGCAGTTACAACGCAAAACTAGTAGTTGAAATTCTGTCACCAATCTGTGCCAGAAACCAGAATCTTCTCCTGGGGCCTGGAACTCACCCCTTGCTTCAGTTTCCCACCCTGTCAAAAGCTCCTGACTCAAGCATAGATTGATTTGTCCTTGATGCTAATGACACTCCAGCTTCAGGATCAGAATTCCTCTTCTCGTCAATGTGGCTGGTTGCCTGACACTCATTTTCAGAGTGTCTTGCAGGTCCCAATCTTTCTTCCCACTGGTTGAGTCACTGTGCCATGGCCCACATCCTCAAGAAGTACATGTGATCTTTGGTAATGTCCAGAGTAGAGCTGCTACAGGGCCTCTGGACCCAGTCTTCCCCAACACACACACACACACACACACACACACACACACACACACACACACACTGGCAATGTAACTAGGCCAGATGTCCCTTCCTGGCTGGTCACAGCCTGTCTTGGCTGGTGATACTTCCCTTCCTCCCTCTTCCAGGGAATATTGCCAAACCTCAGCCACAGCCATCTCCGTTGGGAACCAGGGTAATACATTGGTTGAAACCAGAGTCCGATGGAGCTGAGCCCAAATCTCTGCTTTCTGCATGTTTAACTAGGAGCTACTTACATTTTCTGAGCCTCAGCTGCCTCATCTTTAAAAGGGTTATTAACGACTATCCATTTATTTCCTAAGGAAATATTTGGCACAAGAGTTGGCTTATCATAGGCATTTGGTACGTTTGAGCTTCCAATGATGGAACTCTCCCTTTCCCGGTTATTCAGAGGCTGGGGTCCAACAAAGCTTTGTCTTCATCTACCTCCAGCTGGCTGTCTTTCAGCTCTGCTGCCCCTATTTAATTTTCTAAGATGAAAAAGCAAAAATCACATGTTGCTCTCTGGTTCTGTCTCCTAAAAGGTGCCTCTTGTTTCTCCAGCAGGCTAGATCCTGAAATTCC
Source organism: Hydrochoerus hydrochaeris (assembly GCA_004027455.1). NCBI lineage: Eukaryota > Metazoa > Chordata > Mammalia > Rodentia > Hydrochaeridae > Hydrochoerus > Hydrochoerus hydrochaeris. Next base: position 138,288 of record PVLA01005714.1, read on the forward strand.
CCTCTTATGTACTTATTTTTCCTGATCCTCTTTATCTCTGACTTCAGCATAACATGTAATACTAGTGCATCCAAAGGGGCACATAACTCCAGGGACATGGAGGCCCAGTCTCCTTAGGCGACTTATATCAGCAAATGAGCGATTCTTACTGTGGTCGTGGAACAGAAGGTAAAATAATCTGATCTACCACTGGATGCTAGCAGAATACAGTAAGTTTTGTAAGACAAATGCAAAGAGAAAGGATAGAATTTAGACCAGAAAAAGTGACCGCTGGAGATATCTTGTGAGAAACACAGGGGGAAATTCACTGTGTGGAAAATGTCGGGGGGCTCAACTCAGGAAGAAGCTAAACCAAAAGTGAAAACCAGAAGTTGGAAGTTGTGGCATATGTTCAGCTTGGCAAAACCAACAGCTGAATTTCTAGCTTGTTCAACCAATAATTAACCTCAGGTGTTACCATCTGGTTGAGCCCCTGTCATTCCTATATCTCATTCACTCTGTGCGGACACCAGAAAATCTATTTGCGGAAATGCAAGAAAGTTGAAGAGAAGTTGAAAAGTCAGGCTTGTGGCCTGGAATTATGAGAACTGCCATGACTTTCTCCATGGAAACTGTGGTATCCTAGTGAATAGGACATTGCTACAGTGTTCAAGGACTCCTATTTTGATATATGCACCTACATAGGACATACACACAATCACATTTTGATCCAGACATATGAATTCACACACATAGCCACATGTATGGGTACATGCCACCATGGTACATCTCTGTGGATATATATATGAGTATATACTACAGGAATATCTATGTGAGTATGCAAACATACACATAAAACAAATATGTGATTAGAATTTTGTATTTTTATATGATGTAACTCTCATTAACGACATTAAGGGAAAACCAATCCATTTGTTTTCTAAGACATCTGCTTCAAATGTGATAATTTTATAAGCAGAAAATTAAAGTTTTCAATGAAATGAAAAATTAGAGAATCATAATCCCTCAGTTTCTTCTTCTTAACTTTCCTTGCTTTCCATGG